>JAKSZP010002996.1:0-92957 GCA_022478985.1 Massospora cicadina
ATTGTTTTTGACCCCTTACTATTTCTCTATAAAATTAAAACTCATTGTTTATCTTTTATATATATTAGCTTTTAAAAAATATACTAATAATTTATTTTATTAAATTTAGTTTATTTTATTGGTCAAATTATACTAAAAATTTACGATAAACCCTCTACAATACCTTTATTTTTTTAAATTTAGATGATTTTATTGGTCAAAATATGCCCAAATTTCTGATCACCCTCTACAATAATTCATTTTATTAGATTTAAATTGCTTTTTTTAGTCAATTATGAAATTTATTGGGGGGCTATCTAAAATAAATTTATTTTTTTTAAATTTTGATGAGTTTATTGGTCAAATTATGCAAAAAAAAAAAATTTTAAAAAATTTTTAAAAAGGGAAAAAAAAACCAAAAAGTTTAAAAAAATTTTTTAAAAAAAGGGGGTTTTTTTTTTTCCCCCTTTTTTCCAAATTTAAAAAAATTTTTTTTTTTTAAAAAATTTTTTTTGGGTTTTTTTTTTAAAAAAAAAAAAAGGTTTTTTAACAAAATTTTTTTTTTTTAAAAAAATTTTTTTGGGGGGGGGGTTTTTTTCAATTTTTTTTTTAAATTTTTTTTTTTTTGGGGGGGAAAAAAAAAAAAAATAAAAAAAAAAAAAAATTTTTTTTAAAAAAAAAAATTTTTTTAAAAAAAAAAAAAAAAAAAATTTTAAAAAAAATTTTTAATTGGGGGAATTTTAAATTTTTTAAATTTTTTAAAAAAAACCCAAACCCAAAAAAATTTAAATTTTTTAAAAATTTAAAAATTTTAAAAAAAAAAAAATTTTTTGGCCCAATTTAAAAAAAAATTTTTTCTTTTTTAAAAAATTTAAACCCAAAAAATTTTTTTTTTTTTTCCCCCAATTTTTTAAAAAATTTTTTTTTAAAAAAAAACCCCCCCCTTTTCCCCCAAAAAAAAGGCATTTTTAAAATTTTTTTTTTTTTCTTTTTTTTTTTTTTTTTATAAATTTTTTTTTTTAAAAATTTTTAAAAATTTAAAAAAATTTTTTTTAAAATTTTTATTTTTTTAAAAAAATTTTTAAAAATTAAATTTTTTTTTAGGTTTTTTTTTTAAAAAATTAAAAAAAGGGAAAAAAACCAAAAAAAATTTTTTTTAAAAATTTTAAAAAAAAAAAACCAAAGCCTTTTTTTTAAAAAATTTTTTTTTTTTAAAAAAAATTTTTTTTGGAAAAAAAAAATTTTTTTTTTAAAAAAAAAAAAAATTTTTTTTAAAATTTTAAAAAAATTTTTTAAAAAAAAAAAATTTTAACCCTTTTTGGTTTAAAATTTTCCCCCCCATAAAAATTTTTTTTTAAAAATTTTTTAAAAAAAATTTTTTTTAAAATTTTTTTTTAAAAAGTTTAAATTTTTTTTAAAAAACCCGGGGTTTTTTTTTAATTTTTTTTTAATTAAAAAAAAAAAAAAAATTTTTTAAAAAAACCAAAGGGCCCCCAAATTTTTTTAAATCTTTAAAAAAAATTTTTAAAATTTTTAAAAAAAAAAAAAATAAAAAAAAAAACCCCTTTTTTTTTTGGGTTTTAAAAAAAGGGTTTGGGGTTTTAAAAACCCAAAAAAAAATTTTTTAAAAAAAAAAACCCCGAAATTTTTTTTTTTTTTTTTTTAAAAAAAAAGGGGGGGAAAAAAAAAAAATTTTAAAAAAAAAAATTTTAAAAAAAATTTTCCCCTTTCTAAACAAAATTTTTTCCCCCCAAAAGGGAAAAAAAAATTTTTTTTAAATTTTTTTTTCCCCCCAAAAAAAAAAAAAAAAAAATTTTTTTTTAAAAATTTAAAAAAACCCCAAAAAGGGGAAAATTTTTAAATTTTTTTTTTTTTTAAAAAAAATTTTTTTTCCCCCTTTTTAAAAAATTTTAAATTTTTTTTTTTTTTTCCCCCCCCAAAAATTTTTAAAATTTTATTAAAAAAATTTTTTTAAAATTTTTTTTTAAAAATTTTTTTTTTTTTTCCCAAAATTTTAAAAAAAAAGGGGGTTTTTCC
The DNA here is from genome assembly GCA_022478985.1 of Massospora cicadina. Classification (NCBI taxonomy): domain Eukaryota; kingdom Fungi; phylum Entomophthoromycota; class Entomophthoromycetes; order Entomophthorales; family Entomophthoraceae; genus Massospora; species Massospora cicadina. The sequence continues at coordinate 2,017 of JAKSZP010002996.1, forward strand.
CCCTTTTTTTTTTTTCCCCAAAAAAAATTTTTTTTTTTGGGGAAAATTTTGGGAAAAAAGGAAAAATTTTTTTGGGCCCTTTTAAAGGGGAAAAATTTGGAGGTTGGAAAACCCCTTTTTTTTTTTTGGGGGGAAAAAACCTTTTTTTCCCCTTTTCCCCAAAAAAAAATTTTAAATTTAAATTTTTTTTTTTTTTAAAATTTTTTTTAAAAAGTTAAAAAAAAAGGGGGGGGAAAATAAAAGGGGAAAAAAAAACCCAATTTCTTTAAACCCCAAAAAAATTTTAAACCTTAAAATTTTTAAAAAAAAAAAAAAATTTTTTGGAAAAAATTTTTTTAAAAAAAAAACTAAAAATTTTTAAAAAAAAAAGGTTAAAAAAACTTTTGGGGAAGGGATTTTAATTTTTTAAAAATTTAAAAAACTAAATTTTAAAAAAAACCCATTTTCCCCAAAAATTTTTTTTTTTTAAAAAAATTTTTAAAATTTTTTAAAAAAAAAAATTAAATTTTTTATTTAAAAAAATTTTTTTTAAATTTTTTTTTTCCCCCAAAAAAAAAAAAAAAAATTTTTTTTTAAAATTCCCCCTTTTTTTAAAAATTTTTAAAAAAAAAATTTTTTTTTTAAATTTTTTTTGGAAAAATTTTTTTTTTTTAAAAGGGGGGAAAAAAAAATTTTTTGGGGGGCCCCCCTTAAAACCCTTTTTTTTTTTTTGGGAAACCCCCCCTTTTTTTAAAAAAACCCAAAAAAAAAAAAAAAAATTGGTTTTTAAAAAAGGGTTTTTTTTTTTTTTAAAAACCCCGGTTTTTTTTTTTTTAAAAAAAAAAAAACCCCGTTTTTTTTTAAAATTTTTCTAAATTTTTTTTTAAATTTAAAAAAAAAAATTTAAAAAAATTTTTTTTAAAAAAAAATTTTAAAAAAAAACCCCCAAAAAAAAAAATTAAAAAAAAATTTTTTTGGGTCTTTTTAAAAAACCAAAAAATTTAATCATATAATTACTAGTGGAGTTACCCAGCGCTGCTTGGGTTTATTTATACCAGAGAAATTGAACTGATTAGTTTAGGGTTTATATTATAAAGTGGAGTTACCTGTTATTGCTTGAGTTTATTTATAAGCTCACATTGTAGCCTATAGGCTGTGCCAATGCTACTCTCAAGCCACTCGGACTAACAGCTTCGCTGTTGTCATCATGGCTGGTGAGCTGATTATCCTAACTACTTAATCTACTTAAACTCTAATACTGATTTTTGTTGAGTTTCAGGTGAGCAATTTGGTGAATTATTAGATAATATTCGCCAATTCTCACCCACTCACCTCAATAGATTAAACCTATCATACTCGATAGGTTTAGATTCGATCTTATTTACCAATTCTCACCCACTCACCCAAATAGATTAAACTTAGTAGACTCAATTAGCTTCAGGTGAGCAATTTGGTGAATTATTCAACAATATTTGTCAATCTTCACCCAATCGCCCAAATAGATTAAACCCATCAGGCTCGATAATTTCAAATTCGATAAGATTCGCCAATTCTCACCCGCTCGCCCAAATAGATTGAACCTATCAGACTCGAAGGTTTAGATGTCAGTCAGTACGTCAGTGAAATTTTTTTATTAAGTAGATTCGCCAATTCTCACCCACTCACCCAAATAGATTGAACCTATCAGACTCGATTACTTTTAGGTGGCAATTTGGTAATTATTAGATAATATAAACCTGAGCAACACCGGTAACTCCGCTTGTTTTACATAAATTTGATAACTACGTTGGCTCATCGTTTTTTAACCGACTTTGAAAAAGAAGGTTATCAATTCGACCTGTATATATGTTTTTGACATGGAATCCATAAGAATGTAATGTCTTACTCGAACGTTTCGCGAAAATCGACCGTTATGTTTTAATGTACTTTCAGCATACCACTATCTCACGAACCGCTCAACCAATCCCAGCAAACCAGGTGTCAGGTGATAGTCACTCGGCCCCCTTCCAACAATAGTACTGAGAATTTTGACAACTGCCTTCAGTCGCCTCTAGGCTTTGTCTGCGTGAGGGTGTTTTTGCGCCGAAAATTTCTAATTGCTCCACTAAAATTTAAATATCTCGGGAACTATTTAACCAATCCTTTATTCTTTCCCAAAGCACAAGTCTGCCCATGATTCCATGTCTACCGGTAGTCCCACGACTACCAGGTTTAATTTTTTCTTTTTTTTCTATGTTTGTTCGCGCATAACTCTGGAAATACTGGACCGATTTGGATGATCATCTCCAAAAATCGAGGATGCTCCATCTTAGGTTCCATTTTACTTTTGTAAGTATTGGGCTAGTATCTGCTCATTAATTTAGTAAATATATCAAAATGAGCTCGGAAGCGATGGTACTTGTGGGACTAATACAGCTCCGGACAAACTTTTTTCCGGCATCGGTGAAGCGATAGCTCGAAGCGCTTTTGATATGTCATATGGCTGGGGATATGTTCAAAATTCAGTCAGTATGAGCTCATAGCAGGATGAGCTAAATCATTATAGATGGCTATCATTTTTGCATAATTTGACCAATAAACTCATCTAAATTTAATAAAAATGAATTATTTTAGATAGCGATCAATAAATTTACATAGATTGACTAATAAAAGCAACTTAATCTAATAAGATGAATTATTGTAGATGGTGATCAGCAAATTTGGCATATGTGACCAATAAAATCATCTAAATTTAATAAAATGAGTATTGTAGATGGTGATCTGTAAATTTAGTATAATTTGACCAATAAAATCAACTAAATTTAATAAAATGAGTTATTAGTATATTTATTTATAAGATACTATATATAATTGATATACAATGAGTTTTAATTTTATTGAGAAATAGTAAGGGGTCAAAAACAATATATAGAGATAGTAATATTTAATAAAAGTAGGAAAAAGAGCCACTTTTAAAAATGCACTAATTTTTTGAGGGGAAAAAGCTGGGGTAATGTTTTTTTGGGAAAGAAGAACCTATTTAAAAAAAATTTGGGAAAAAGAAAATCCTTTAAAAAAGCTCTAAAAAGTATAAAAATTGAGAAATTAAGCCTGCTCAATAAAACCTTTTTTTGAAGTTGGCACCATATTTTAGCTAACTTATAATAAGTATTTATAATTCATATACTCAGTACTATTTATTCTAAGCTGCTTATAGTTTACACTTGGACCCAATCCAGACATAAGATATAGTTTGTATTTATAAGCAAAATTCTATAATTCAGTTTAAAATATGGCGCTGACTTCAAAAAAGGTTTTTATTGAGTAGGCTTAATTTCTCAATTATTTTATAATTTTTAGAGCTTTTTTTAGTTTTACTCACACTTGCAATATTAGCTTTAACTATATAAATAGTTTAAATGATAAATAGTAATTAAAATTTTTTTGGGGGAAAAAAGAACCTCCTTAAAAAAAGCTCTAAAAAGTATGAAATAATCAAGAAATTAAGCCTACTCAATAAAACCCCTTTTGAAGTTGGCGCCATATTTTAAACTGAATTGTAGAATTTTGCTCATAAATACAAATTATATCTTATATCTGAATTGAGTCCAAGTGTAAACTATATGCAACTTAGAATATATAGTACTGAGTATATAAATTATAAATACCTATTATAAGTTAGTTAAAATATGGCGCCAATTTCAAAAAGGGTTTTATTGAGTAGGCTTAATTTCTCGATCATTTCATACTTTTTAGAGCTTTTTTTAAAGTAGGTTATTTTTTTCCAAATTTTTTTTTGAAATGATTCTTTTTTTCAAAAAAAACTTTACCCCAGCTCTTTTCCCCTCAAAAAATTAGTGCATTTTTAAAAGTGGCTCTTTTTCCTACTTTTATTAAATATTACTATCTATATATTGTTTTTGACCCCTTACTATTTCTCTATAAAATTTAAACTCATTGTATATCAATTATATATATTATCTTATAAGAAAATATACTAATAATTCATTTTATTAAATTCTAGCTGATTTTATTGGTCAAATTATACTAAATTTACTGATAACCATCTACAATACTTCATTATATTAAATTTAGATGATTTTATTGGTCAACATATGTCAAACTTACTGATCATCATCTACAGTAATTCATTTTATTAGATTTAGTTGCTTTTATTAGTCAATATATGTAAATTTATTGATTGCTATCTAAAATAAATCATTTTTATTAAATTTAGATGAGTTTATTGGTCAAATTATGCAAAAATGATAGCCATCTATAATGATTTAAGCTTGTCCCACTATGAGCTCATACTGACTGAATTTTGAACATATCCCCCAGCCATATGACATATCAAAAGCGCTTTGAAGCTATTGCTTCACCGATGCTGTAAAAAAGTTTATCTAGAGCTGTATTAGTCCCACAAGTATCCATTGCTTCTAAGCTCATTTTGATATATTTACTAAATTAATGGGCAGATACTAGCCCAATACTTACAAAAGTTAAAATGGGACCTAAGTTGGAGCATCCTCAATTTTTGGAGATGATCATCCAAAATTGGTCCAGTATTTCCAGAGTTATATGCAAACAAACATAGAAAAAATCCATACATACAGATCAAATTGATAACCTTCTTTTTCAAATTTGGTTAATAAAAGTGATTGTGTCAGGATTTAAACAACTGACCTTTATAAAATTTAAGTAGAGTAAAAAGCTGAACCAATTATGCTAGAAGAGGTTTTTTTAGTAAAACTCCATACTTTATTTTTAGAATAAATTTTAAGGGAAAGTAAGAGGGAAGGGCAGAATACAGGCGATTTAGCTGAGGGTAAAAGACTAGGAGTTTGGGCCACTAGAATTCTAGCACCTCCAACCATTGCTGATTGGCAATCGCCATTGCTAGACACAGTTCTAGCATTGGCGAGCTTACAGGCCATTTGATTCTTAGTCAATTAGTTGCTTCATTGCATATGACAAGCAATCCAGCAGGGAAAGCCAAACTTGCAGCTTTATAACATTTGGGGATTACTCACGAGAATTTGGAGATCTGTCAGAGCTGATTGGAGATAATCTGAATGGTCTTCAACACCAAACTTTTGTGGTGGGGGCACTCATTGCTCAAACTCTTGGCAACGAGTGCACAATGAATTACCCATACACAATGATGGTAGATAAAGGCTCATAGTTAAATTGGAGCCATTCTCAAGGTTTTTGTGAAAAATTGATCCTGCAATGGATGTATTTCCGTCAGCAATCATTCTCCCAATAGGATGTGTCACATCATGGACCAGTATTTTTTTAACATGGCGCATTCATAATATCAATGGGTGATATCTGCTTCTGGTTCAGCGCATATGGGGCACTCCTTGTGCAGTTAATCTAGCCCTCTGTGCTTGCCTGATTTGAATGCGCAGTTAATCCTCCAGGTCACCAACAGCTGTTTGGTTGTTACCAAATGGGAGTTCAGGCCTGAAATCAAATCCTTCATCAGGTAGTTGGTTTTGTGGCCTTTAATAGCCCAGTTGTTTAGGATTCATGGTCGAGTGGGTGGGTTGCACCTGGGTTTTAGGAGCGGATCCCCATATTCAATTAGCGTTGATCTATACCTTATTTTGATTGACTTATTGGCATATTCATTGGTGATTCAGTTACGCTCCTCTAGCTCATTGCAGAAATCATTGCGCAATTATGGGCTTTGACATCCCTTTGGATTTGGTCAGCATATTGGGCCAATCACTTGAATGCCCATCCACCCTGGCGCGCCACCTGATTGCATAGTCGCCAGTAGTGCAGGGTACCCTTTCAAGAGGGTATCCGCAGGTGGTGTGCCATCCATTCACATATTGAGCGAGGAGAGACTGGCTCTTGGAGACCTTGGGCTCTTGCCCAGTTCACGCCCCACACTTGGGTCAGACAACACATGTGCATCTGCATTAGTTTAAGGAATTAAATCCCCCATATTTGCCAAGCGTGGGATTCAAAGTCCAGGAGGCCCATGCCCCCTTCATTCTTTGGTTTTGACAGAGTTTCCAGAGCTATTGGTGCCACCTTTGCCTTGAACCACAGGAAGGTTCAAAGCATTGTCCTGATTTTCTTCTCTAGGTTTGGGCTCATTGGCAGCACATGAGCGACGTACCACAACTTGGAGAGAGTATACGTTGATTGCCTGCACTTTCTCTTCAAGACATAGTCTGGCATTCTTCCAGCATGCCATTCAGATTTATAAGCTTGACAATACCTCCTGTTTAGTTTCCAGTACCATGGGTCCCTTGTCATTGAATAGTATCCTGAGGTATCAGATTGTCTGGGAGTTCATCATTAGCGTTGTGTCAGTTGGCAGGCTGAAATTTGGGTTGCTGATCCTCATTACTGAGGTTTTTGCAGGGTTGACTTTTGCATTCAAAGCTAGCTGGTATAGGTCTAGTAGTTCCTTGGTGCCCTGGAGGTCAGTTGGTGAGCTTATGCCTACTACTGTGTCATCAGCAAGTGCCAGAATTTTCAGTGGCATTTGATTTGGGTGGACTAGGACCTGGAGTTTTGCATCCGCTGCCACCAGAAAAATGTTGGCTGCAAATTAAACAGTATCAGTGACATAGGTTGCCTTGTTGGAGACTCTGCCTGACTGGAATTTTGTTAATTACGCCATCTGTGACAATCATCTTGGTTACCAGGCCCAAGTACAGCGTTGTTATCCATGCTCAAAAAGTGTCAGGGATACCAACTGCCTTTAACACCTTGTTTAGGAATGACCAGGCAACTTGGTCATATGCCTTTTCCATGTTGAGAATCATAAGATACCCCTGTTCAATTTCCCTCACATCCTGGAGTACGCCTTGGACTGCACCAATGCTGTCCCATATACTCCAATCTTTGACAAATCCATTCTGGGCCTTATGGAGCATGCGGGGTGCCATTGCTATCAGACAATTAGATAGTATGCACGTGAGCAGCTTATAATCGGCGTTTGATAGTGCAATTGGGCATCAGTTCTGAAGTTGGCATTGGAGTCCCTTTTTGTACAGGAGTACAATTTGGGTCTCTTGCCCCCCGGAATTTGCTGGCCATTTTGCAAACAGTGATTAAAGAGGGCTTTAAGCTCCAGTGCAATGCAAACGCAGAATGCACTGTATATTTCTGCACATATATTGTTGGGTCCTGGTGCTTTCTGTAAGGAGAGTGTCTATAACTCTCCTGTTCCCAGCGTGGCAGTGCTTGGTGCACAGGCCCAACACCAGGGAACTAGCCATTAGAATGAAAATCATTATTGCCCAGCAAAGGGTGCTGGAGCAATAATAATTCAAGCAAACATTTGCTATAGGTAGCCAGCCCAAAATGCCGCGGTGCACACTGAGAAATGGGGTAAACGACCCAGGTTGGAGGGGACCTGGAAGAACCAGTAGTGCACATGTTGATAACCTTACAGAGTTCAGAATGGCAGGTTTAACGGAGCGCAAGACCCTCTCAAAGGGTCCGCACACAGGAATGTTGGAGTAACATAAAAAACGGAAAAAATGGGGAAATTTATCTGGGAAGTTAACCAACAAGGAATGTTGGTCAGGGAAAACACATTTAAGTGTCAACGGGGGAATACAGGGTTTGTGGCAGTGGACCCAAGCAATGACCCACCAATAGGGCAACGCTTCTGTCCAAATTGTTAAATAAGCTGAAACTGACTTCACTCAAGCAATCTATTGAAGTTGGATTTGACCCAAACGCGTTGTTTTGTAAGTGGAACAGGTTTTGAAACCTCATTCTTCAATGAACCAAATGGAACCATCTGCATTAATTCAGCAAACCGTCCATTTTAACGCCTGGGCCATTGTGAGGGGCTGGGCATTTGACACACCACTAGTCCCAACCTGGGCATATTTTGCCTAAACCCAGCGTTGGTCTATGGTGTGCTTAGGTCAGGGAGGGCCTGTAGCTTCACCCTCTGGGCCTCCTGGCACCTAGCCTTATCTTTGGGGTTGGTCCCCACCATTATGTCATGTGCACATAACACTCTCATCCTTAGTGACTCCTTTAGCACCCGCTTAACTTCATCAATAGAGATTTTGACAGTTAATTTGGTGACATCTTTCAGTGTACAGCCCCCCAGTACCAGCTTGACCAGGTCAATTGGGGCATTTGTTGCTGATTCGCTCATTTCTTGTTGTCAGAAAAGTTTGTCATAGAATTGTTCAACCTCATGCTTGATCATTTCTGAGTCTGTTGATACTTCCCCTTCCGCTGTCTCCACTTCCTGTATCCTAGCCTTGGTTCATATTTCCTTGAGGTGTGCCAGGCCCTCTTTGGTCATTGTCCCCACTAGGATCTGATATTGGTACATTGCATTGGTACATCGCTCTGAGTCTTGCTTTATAATTAGGGCCCAATACTTTTTATGCGTTGTTAGGTATTCACTCCACCAATCTTCGCTGTCCTACTGGTTGAGCTTCATTGTCTCTAGTTTAGACTTCAACTGTTTTGTGGTGGCAGTTCACTTGTAGGTGGTCACTTTTTCAAACTTCATGCTATTGTGCTTCATCTTTGCTTTGATCTGAGTCCATCATTCCATAGGGTCTATCTCCGGGTGGCTATCCAGATATGCAACTAGTTAATCCAGTCCAGCGTTAATCTTTTGGCGCCATTCCCCGTCCCTCAGTGTGGCTGGTGCCAACTGCCATTTGCGATTACTTGGGGATTCAATATTGATATCCAAGCAGATGACCATGTGGTCACTTTCAGCATTTATGTTGACCTCGCTGTTAGATGTCATTGGCTTAAGATCCAATGACACTAGGATGTAATCTAAGCATGATCCAGACTTTGGGGATCCGAAGGAGTTGTATGACCATTGCATTAAGTTGGCCAGGTCATCGTCCTCTTCATCAATTGTTAGGCACATCCCTGATTTGACTAAGTATTCCAGCATCTCATTGGCCTTTCTGTTGGGACATTCTTTAGTCAGAAACATATCCTGGCTTGCATTCATTCAACAATTCAGGTCTCTTGCTATTATTGTTGTCACTTTGGATGGCACTTCCAATAAATATTTCCAAAAATATGGTTTTCTTGGAGCTTCAGTGGAGCGTAGACTGCCACTGCTCATATGCTCTTTCCAGTTTCTCTGTTTGTAGCCGTTGCTATCAAGATCCTTCCAGCGTAAGTTTCCTACATGAATTCCAGGTCTATTTTCTTGTCCATTGTGATAATCGCCACATGATCCGTCCAGAGGGCTTGGTAGCATACCTGGCAGGACCATGGGTGGTTTATTGCATCGCAGTTTGAGCTCAGCACCATTTTTTGGTTACCAGCTTGCATTTCTGAAATAAAAATTAAGTCAATATTATTATTTTTAAATGGTGCATCTTCCTCCTCCTCATTTGTATGCTCACCATTCACTGAGCATTTTTGGTCACAATCCTCATTTCCAGCTGCCCAACCCACAGGTATGAGGATTAGCATTATCTGGGTTATGGATCAAGTCATGTACTGAGGTTTGTTTGTTGGCTGGAGATGGCGTCAAGGGTGAGCGGGGGTTATTACTTGGCTTTTGGGGCCAATTGGTTGGGACTTGGATTATATTCCCAGGCATCCTGTGCACCAGGAATTTGGTCGCCATCCCCATCTCCATATCAATGTATAATGGGGATGGTTTTATAAACAGCTCCAGGTGCCCATTGTCCCCTACTGTTGGAGAAGTGGATTCCCCCTCCTCCTCATTTGGATTCTCACCTCTTCAGTTGATCTGTCAGCTGCACTCAATTTTTTAGTCAGTGGTCATCTGGCCAAATTTTCTGATTTCGTCACTTCTACTGATTTTTTTAGTCTCCTTGGGTTGCTTTACCAACAATTTCTGATTTGATTTAGCATCCGCTTTTAGCTTGTAAGGCTTCAATTTCAATTTATTGGCATCCTGCGTCCATCCCTTCTTGGGGGATTTCTTTTTTTTTTAGTACTAGATGGTCTTCTTGGGGGATTTCTTCAGGTTCGCCTTTTGCCATCTTTCCTCCTCACAGATCATCCATTCCACTTAGGATGGGCGTGGCTCCGTTGGTTCAGGACCCATTCCTTCATCCATTATGTACAATTTGGGGTTTGTATTTATAAATGGCTCATCATCTGCTTTGAAGCGCTTGTCCACTTTTTGCTCCCACGCTTCCCTATATTCCAGATCCAACTCCTGTTGTTGGCATTTCATGTCTGCGACCTCCATTAGGTTGCATGGAATCCATTCTCTGGCTTTCAGGCGGAGGAAAGTCTTGTTTCTGACCTTGGTGACCCCTCTGACAGGGTTGTATTTGTACTCCTGAGTCGTTCTACCTTTGCAGTGATGGCATTGAGTCATTGTGTGGCCAGTCTGGTAACAGAAATGGCACATTTGATGGCGTCTTCTTGTTTGATGTACACTACCCTGTTTAGGCTGGGTAGGCGGATGAATTGAGGCAGGGCTATTGTAAAGATTTACTAATGATTGTTATTGGCAAGCAACCCTAGTAACCTTTTTAATGCACAGGTTCAGTTTACTCATGCACTTCGTCATGTTTATCTAACCGAGGCAAGCTGACCAGGGGACAGGCATTACTGAAAGAAAGAAATGACATGAAACATAAACAGGGTCAACTCTGTCAAAGAAAGTTTTTCCACCTCCAGATCAGGACTCAAATTTTTCTGGTTACGTCATAGGTAAGGTTTTCGTGTTATTAGAACTACTAACCGCCAATAGCTTCCTTTGGCTGGCACCCCAATTGATGTGTGAAGGGTGGGAATCGAACCCGCAACCTTCAGGTTGGTAGCCATATGCCCTTACCAACTCGCCTTCCACCCCCTGCACTTCATCATGTTGTATATCAGAAAAAAATAATAATCAACAATAGTATGAAGACTATTATCCATGGTTGAGTATGAATTATTATATTTTGGCCCAACACTCAGCCAGTATTCATAATTAAATACTTGTAATGTTGCACTCATAAGGATTTGTTCCCTTGCTCTTGTCCACCCAATCTTCACTGAGATACCCTGGTGATAGTCTCTTTGGTCCAACACACAGTCAGCAACTATCCCCAATTGTGGCTCTTTCTTCTCTAGATCCCTGCTCAGATCTTTACTCTTATCTCTAAGAGTCTTCCAATTATTGCACACAGCAATAATATCCTTAAGAAAGAATAGCACAATAAAAGCAGATAATATTTTATTCTTTAAACTATATCCCAAATGAATAATCCTTTATTATCTTCTGTAATATTGTGTGGTATTATCTAAATGTTTTTTATAGTGAATTCTAGGGAATATATAGTGGAAATTCAGCTGTCTAACCCTTGGTTGACACCTCTTTGATGAAACGGTAGCCATTGCCATTGAATCACCCATCCTCATCTTGGCAGCAATGGTCTTTCTTATCCTGGCTAAGATTCCGTTGTTGGACATCCTCAAGACCTAGAATGGAAAGAGCCAGAAAACGTGTCCCTAACGTTTTCCTCTCGATCCAAGTGAACCAACCATATTTGGCTAGCAACCTGCTTAGGTAATGGGACTTATTACCCATTAAGGCAGGTCACTCACCAACTGATTGATTTGCTAGTTGCAGGTGGCATCACTCGCCTCACAACACGCTATTCATTCCCAATCAGTTGGTGATGAAACCTGACTGATCCCAATCAGTACACCTGATAGTTAATCACTATCAGATGCCCCTATTTTGATGGCAACTCCGCCCAATTAGATCTTAAGTATTTGTCCAGATTGATCCCTGATGGATACAACCAGGCAAATATCCCAAAATCCCCCAAACATAGTTACTCCAAAACTCAGGCTAACTGATTTCTGATTCACTTCGCCTTAGAAGATTTTCCCCTAGCAATATCAGGTAATCTAGCAGGCTGGAAATATGGGCAAAAATCCCAACACATCCCCCTCTTGCCTAGATTTCCAGCGAAAAAAGGACCGGGGCATGAGAACACCACTTCAGACACTTGGTCAAATACTTAATTGGTTCAAGAAGAGTACACTCATCAATACCCAACGCTGCTTGGGATGACCTTTGGCATACAGCGTTCTTCCTCTTCCTCCTTGCTACCGCCTTCTCATAGCGCGGTCCCCATGACATACTGTTGTGCTGGGCTGATCAATTTACTCATGATGATATTAGTCCTGGGATCCGGTTTTTCCCCATCAGGGTATATAACCCGCTGTCATATTCAGGATTTTTGGTCCAGAGTCCTCGATTTTCTTATTTTCTCCTTGTCCTAGACAGGAGACCCTTACCCTCAATGTTCATTTTGTGGCTCAATTAAGAATGCTTACTTCTATTCGCCCTTGTTATTTCTTTCATAACCTCTTGGCTCAAGTCATTCCTAATTCTTTCCTTGGAGAGCTTATCCCATCAATTTTGAGATTAATTTCTCCAAAATTGGAGCTTAATGGATTGATAGGTGCATAATGTCAACTTCCATATAAGTTTGACACCCCCCTCTTGTCCAGCTCATATGTTGAATTCTGAGTCACAATACCAGCAGCTTCTGAATAGTTTGTCTGATCATGACCTCTGTCTCTTCCAGCTGATGAGTCAGGATGCTTGGTGGAACCTCTTCTATGGTCCTTCTAGGACTCATATGCCTAGTCTGGCGCCACCGGCTAGTCCTTCCATCAAATTACCAGAAACAGTAACTAATCCCTCCAAAACCAGGCTTGCAATCATTTCTAAAAACTCTCAGCCAATTCTTCCTCTGCCATTGATTCCAAAGTTGTGCTTTGAAATTCTTCTGGATTCAGCTCCTTTTGTTGTTGCACCAACCATCGTTGTAGATGCTCCAGAAATTATGCCATTATCTCTTGATTTCTCGTTTCTTGATGGGTAAGACCTGCTTCCTGAGTTCCTCTTCTGACTTGGGAAATATTACAAACCCGTTGTTCTGGTCTATGAGCTCACCATCCGTAACAGTATTCACTTTGAGCTCCCCTACGCTGAACTCTGGGGCCAAGTCACCGAGGCTTTTACCCTAGAGCTGAATCCCTCTGATATTGATAACATCTAGGATTAGGATACCGCTGCTTATGCTCTTCGCTTTGCTGGCCAAATTCTTTGAAGTTGGTCCAAGAAGCCTCCAGCCTTGCACGGATTCCATTGTTCATTCATCTTTAGCTTCCATGAAGCCCATAGTCATTGCTTGCAGGATGCAATCTGCTCCCTGCATGACTATCTCTTCTCCGGAGCTTCCCATCAGTATCTTCCACTGATAGCGTTGATAAGGCATGATTTGGATACCCCCATCAAGCATCCCTTCTTTGTTGCTGGCCCATATGTCTGGTGTCCTTGATGAAGCCCGTCATCAGGCGCTCAGAACTAATCTTCTGACTCTGGTACCATATTGGGATTACTCAGGGTAATTCGCCAATTGCCTCTTATTATACTGTTGCTTTCCTCCCCGCTCTGGGGTTTTGCAATTGGCTTCATCTGACATCTCAATTTCCCTTCCCTGGACACTTTCACGCAGGGATCTGCGTCCACTCAAAGAACGTGGTTCCATGTAGGTCTAGCCCTCACTAGCATCTGATCTCATATCAATTTCGATGGGCTGTTCATTCCTACCACGATCCATCCTCCCTCCCCCAAGAGGCAACATAGGCGGAATCATCCCCATACCAAGGACAATTAATAAAAATAAAAAGATTATAAAAATATATCACTTTTTCTCTGTGCAGTTTATAATTTTTTTCCAATATCTTTTATCAGTTTTTTATCTTTATTCTTCTTTTTTCCATGGGACTTGACCTTGTTTCAGTTCAGCGGTCCATCTTTTTTTATTTTTCCCCCAAACTGGGTCCTGGATACTTAAACCTGAAAGCTTTCTATGGTTCAGAGGTCCTTTTTTCGGACTTAACCATCTAGATTGGTTCAGAGGTCCTTTTTTCAGACTTGACCTAATCATCAGGACATGACCAACTTAATGGTTCATTGGTCCTTTGGGAACTCTTTTATTTTTTTCATCGATCCATCACTTTAGATACTTAGCATGGACTTAATTCACAAATTTTTCTATCCAAGAGATTCTTGATGGAGTATGAATCAGTCGCCATCTTAGCAATCACTTCAAATGGACCTGACCACAATGCATCTAGTTTTTTTCTTCTTCTGAAACCATGTGTATTGCAATAAGCAACTCTTTCCCCTATTTGATAAATGGCTAAGGCCAGTAAGTTCTTATTGCCCATTGATTTCGCTCATATCCTTTTCTTTAAGGTTGTATCAAATGCTTGCAATTGCATATTGATCAGGACATTCATCAGTCAGTTCAGATATTGCTCAGTACTCATCCCCAATGTAGGTTCCACCACCAAATATAAAATCAGCGGCAACGCGGCCTTTCTCCCATATAACAATTCAAACGGCATCTTTCCCGTCGCTGTATGATGACTATATTGTAGGCAAACGTCACCAAACTCAGGTACATCCCCTCACGCGGAACTTCTCCCTGTGACTAGCTTCCTCAGCGTTGCAGCCAGCGTTTCATTCACCCATTCTACCAGTCCGTTTGTCTCCAGCTGGTAATGCACTGACATGACTCCTCTGATCCCCATTATCTCATTTAATCTCAGGATCATATAAGACGTGAAGTTGTTCCCATTGTCACTAAGCAGGACCTGCAGACATCCATGCCAGTATACTACTTGATCCAGGATGAACCTCGCGGTACTGGTAACATCTAATTCATTAGGGCCTTCGTCGTGACCCATCTTGTCAGATGGTTGATGGCAACTATAATGTACTTGACTCCCCGGTGCTCATTGTCAGTGGTCCCATCACGTCAATGGACACCATGTGCCAAGCAAATCTAGGGTGGACCAGTCAGTATCCAGTTGTATTCTAATGTGGATTGTGCAGATGGAACTCCACGCAGCAAGATAGATAATCTGTGACATCATAGCTGATAGATTCCCAGTAATAGTACTGGCAAATATGGTCAGTTGTTTTCCTCAGGCCTCCATGCCTGAAAACCTTGTGACTGCTTGCACTATTGCTGCTCTTTCCGAAGGTTTCAGGAATAATACCAACTTCCCATTGATCATCTTAAATACCTGTCCATCCATGTCTTGGTGTTTTCCATCGCTTTCTGAAGCGCACCTTGGATTTCTCAGGGCTCATCCCCAATTTTTCCGTCAACCATTATATGGAATAGCTCATCTTCCTGCAGGTATACCATCTGGACCATTGGTAACCGAAATAAGCCATCTGTGTTCTGGTGAGAAGCCCCCACTTGGTGGACAATATTATTTAATAAGCCTGGAGCTTAAGTGCCTATCAGGCCTGTTGTCCTTCTGGCTCTCTCAAATTGTGCAGCCAATGCAGCGAAGAGTGGTCTGTTACCACCTTAAAGTGCGTTCCATGGATGTACATCTGAAACTGTTTGCATGTGTAAATGACCGCAAGGCATTCCTGCTCAATCACGGTGTAGCTCCTCTCAGCAGCTGAGAGTGTCTGGCTCACATATGCCACCAGATGTTCATCCCCAAGTTCATCTACTTGGCTCAGTATGGCGCCTGTTGGAATTTTTGCCCATATTCCCAGCCTGCTAGATTACCTGGTATTGTTAGGGGAAAATTCCCTTAAGTGAATCAGAAATTGGTTGGCCTGAGTTTTGGGTAACTTTGTTTAGGGGATTTTGGGATATTCGCCTGGTCATATCTGTCAGGGATCAATCTGGATGAATACTTAAGATCTCATTGGGCAGAGTTGCCAATGAAATAGGGGCATCTGATAGTGATTAACTATCAGGTGTACTGATTAGGATCAGTCAGGTTTTATCACTGAATGATTTGGAACGAATAGCAAGTTGTGAGGCGAGTGATGCCACCTGCATCTAGCGAATTGATTGGTTGGTGAGTGATCTGCCTTAATGGATAATAAGTCCCATTACCTAAGCATGCCGCTAGCCAAATACGGTTGGTTTGCTTGGATTGAGAGGAAAATGTTAGGGACACGTTTTCTGACTCTTTCCATTCTAGGTCTCAAGGATGTCCAATGACAGAATCCTAGCCAAGATGACGAAGACCATCGCTGCCAAGATGAGGATGGGTGATTCAATGGCAACAGCTGACATTTCATCAAAGAGGTGTCAACCGAGGGTTAGACAGCTGAATTCCCCACTATATATATTCCTTAGGATTTACTATAATAAAAAAACAGTAAGATAATACAGAAGATAATAAGAGTTATTTAGTTCTAAGTTATTTAATTGGTATATAGTTAACCTATCATCAGCTTCCATTGTGCTATTCTCTCAAGGATATTATTGCTGTGTTCAATAATTGGAAGACGCTTAGAGAAAAGAGTAAAGATCCAAGTGGGGATTTAGAGAAGAAGGAGTCACAATTGGGATAGCTGCTGACTGTGTGTTGGACTGAAGAGACTGTCACCAGGGTATCTTAGTGAAGATTGGGTGGACAAGAGCAAGGGAACGAATCCCTACAAGTGGAACATTATGAGTATTTAATTGGGAATACTGACCAAGCGTTGGGCCAAAAAATAATTCATACTCAACTATGGATAATAGTCTTCATAATGTTATTGATTAATAATTCATTCTACTATACAATGTGACAAAGTGCACAAGGAAACTGAACCTGTGTAGTAAAAAGGTTACTAGGTTTGCTTGCTGATAATAAGCTTCAGTAAATTTTTACAAGTTGGTGCTCACTACAGGGGTAGTTGAGTTGAAGAATCTATAAGAATGTCATACAAAGATTAGATATGCAAAAAGGGTGGTTAGCCGAGTGGGTAAAACTGCTTCCACCCCTAAAAAACTTTTCTTTCTCGTTGCAAACACTTTTGCAACCTATTCAATTCAAGACTAAATATAGTTTGATAATCTCATAGAGGAGATTAGTCTGCACCCATGTCTAGGAGCAGTTGGGCAAGCAAGGCAAGAGGAGCAGGTGGAAGGCCCGCGGCCTCTAACATTTGAAAACGCCCCAGAGAATCTGGCGGAATAGAAAAATATTTTAAAAAAACCAGCAGTCACAATTTCCCCAGAGATACTCACGTGGCAAGCACGATGCAACCAGTACATCAACACGCCACACTCCCAGCCACTTTTGTCGGTGGAATTCGGAGTCTGTGTGTATATGGTCATCCAAAAAACGGCCTTATGGGAAAAATTTTGTGAAGATGTACACAAAATTTTCCCAACCCCGGTGTACGTTGCACCTCACTCCATGTCGCACGGTTGGCTGGACCTAGGTTTTGAAAGCAAAATAGCAGCAGACAAGGCTGCAGCGGTGTGCATAGTGGTTGACCTCCCTGAAGGGCATTGGGTCATTGAAACCAAATGCACCAGATGGACAAAATCAAACCAAATTTTCCTCACGTTTGACTTTTTGCCTACTACAGTAAAATGTACATTTTTGGAGCAACACCTGAAAGATGGTCTCGCCATATACAGCAAAATACAATCTTTCAAAATGCAACGTTTCATGCTGATGCCACACCTGTGCACTGGCAAAGCCATCGCAGTTCTGACCCCAACTGAGGAGATCGCGAAGGACTTAACCCAGATCCCGCACTCCACCTTTATTGACATTGCAGGGCATACCACCCACCCATTCCAGGTAACCGTGGACAGCGCGCCCCCCATTTGCACCCACTGTGATGCATTTGGCCATAAGGCGCACGCATGCCCCATCAAGGAGGGCATCACATTCCAAGAGCACCCCTCAGTGGCCATGGCCAGCGGAGAGGCGCACTATGAACCAACCGCAAGCACCAAGGAGGCTTTCCCGTGGGGAGCACAAGGCTGCTACCTATTGGTAAAGCCCATCTCCCCGCAGGAGTGGAAGAAGGCCAAGCAGGCCCATAGGGCCGCGGCCAAGGAAGCGGCCAAGGCCACCACCACCATCCCACACTCACAACACCAGGAGGACATGGAGACCTTCATGGCAGAAGCAACTTGGGAATCCATCACCCAATCAGATTGGGAGGCCCATGCCGAGCGGGCCACTCAATCTGAGGATCTGATGAAAGATTTGATCTCACCCAATCGCTGCACCCAAGCTCCAGTCAAAACCAACTTGGGACCTATCTCAACCAAAAAAAAATTTTTTGCCCCGCTCGACGGTGCACCAAACTTATCCGCACCGCAAAAAATTCGTCCGACGTTGGGAAAACAAAAGGCAAAGGCCAAAGCCAACGCGACTCTTTCCACAAAAATTAACAAAAACCCCAATAGTATTGCTGCTAACACCCGCACTGCTGTGAAAGCCCGTGGGGACCTGGAAGAGGCTGGTGGGTCCGGGGCCCACCCTCGCACCTAAGGTGCGATGGGGGAAACCTTCACTCTAGGGATGCTGAATATCGCCGGACTCAAGGCCTCCCCATCCCAGGCTAGGAAACTGAGTTTTTTACAAAACAATTTACCCATGGATATCCTGGCCATCCAGGAGTCCCACTGTCCACAAGGTTCCAAGGAAGCTTGGAAAACAATGCTCCTACCATCCCTATCCTTTTGGTCAAAGCACTGTGGGGTGCTAATTCATAAAACAATTTTTTCAAATTCACATCCTCAGAAACATTCCTAAATGGCTGAGTGCTTGTTGTCACCTTCTCATGGGCCGATGTTGCACACATAATCATCAACATTTATGCCCCAAACGGTGCACATGAGCGTCAGGAATTTTCTTGTCAGTCAAATCCCTCCCGCTACCCCCCAATTCTTTCCTAGTTGGTGACATGAACTGTTGGCTAACCTCACCAACAGACCAGTGGCCACCCTCACCCCATGCCCCACAGGGTCATGTAGAACTACGCGTTCTAAAAGCCACCCTTGGGTTAATGGATGCGCTGCTGCGACATGCCCCACTGCTTGAAAACATGACGCATCCCCACGTCCACAATGGCCAATTAAGGTCCATGACCTGCATCGACCTTATTCTAACACCGGCGAAATTCTAACCCCACATCTCCCACTTCAAAACAACAAAAATAGAATTCTCTGACCACTGACTGGTCTCGATAACATACCACTTACCCGTCACAGTTG
Organism: Massospora cicadina; assembly: GCA_022478985.1. NCBI lineage: Eukaryota > Fungi > Entomophthoromycota > Entomophthoromycetes > Entomophthorales > Entomophthoraceae > Massospora > Massospora cicadina. The sequence continues at coordinate 20,991 of JAKSZP010002996.1, forward strand.
CAAAGGCCCCACATTGGTGCAAAATCCGCCCCCTGAGCTTGTGTCACCAGGATTTTCCACGTGGGTGGAAGAGGCAACTTTGGCGAAATTGTTTGTTGCACCATTTTGTGCGGACCCCATTTCCACATGGGCAACTTTCAAAGAAGACACCATCCGCCACTATCGCCATCTCTCCTCTAGACGCTCATGAGCCACATCGGCAGTTATCTCATGCACGCTGGCAGAATTGGCCCACTTGGAGTCCAACATTCCAGCCACAGGATATAGCCTGCATGGGGCCAGAAGTGGGCGGAGGCAGCAGCCCACCTCAACGCACTTGAAAGGCAACACAAACATCGGGTTTGTGTCCAATACAGGGCCACATGCATCACTAAAGGTGACAAGTGCACCGCATACTTCTTTAAAAAAATTTCGCACCATGCCAGAGCGTGGCCTGCACACAGGTGCAAAGATCGGATAATTCCATTGTGGATACACCGGCCAAAGTGTCAATCAAAACGCAAATATATTACTCCAAGTTATACCAAGCCGAACCAATTCAGCTGGCCAAAATGGCGGAATATTTCGACTGAGCTCATATCTGCACCATTTTCTGATACCTGGAAATAATGAATTTAATTACTCCGAACGAATTATGGATAGCCATTTGTGGTGTGCCAAACCAAAAATGCCCAGGCCCAGATGGCATTCCATATGAGTTCTACAAAAAATATTTTAAATATATATCCCCATTGCTGCTAGCCTCACTCAACCAAAGCCTGTTGGAAACGCGCCTCCTATCAGGAGGAAATGAGGCCTTTACTGTCACACTCTTCAAAAAGGAGATAGGCTTGACTTAGCCAACTGGCGCCCCATTTCTCTAACAAACACAGACACCAAAATTTTAAACAAAATCATGGCTAACCGTTTAGGGACTGTGCATCTGCCACCATCTCCCCAGAACAATTCAGTTTCATCCCCAGAAGGTTGATTTGGGATAACGTGCACTCTGTGGCTAATGTGTGTCAGTCCACAGCCTTGGGGGCACTTGTATTATTAGACCAACAAAAGGCCTATGATAGAGTAAACTGAGAATACCTAAGGGCCTGCCTCCATCAATTCCGCCTACCCCCCGCTTCATAAACTGGGTGATGCTGCTCACGGAATCTGCAACAATGGCAGTGCGTGGCCCAGGCTTTCTAATGGAAGTAGTCCGCCCTCAAAGGGGCCTGCGACAAGGGGACCCCCTCAGCCCACTCTTATACAACTTCAGCCTTGACCCACTACTGCGAAATGTGAATGCCCACCTCACTGGGGTCCATGTGCCAGGCCAAACCCCAGTCAAGATGATGGCATTTGCAGATGATTGCATGGTGGAGGTGTCTAATAACAAAGATGCACGCGCACTTGAAGCCCTCATCCAGGAATATTCCCGGGTAAGCAACGCAGCACTGAACGCCTCCAAAACTGAAATCATCCTCCTTGGTCGGTTTCAGAACTGCTGGGCCCCAGCAAGTAGTTCCCAACCCGGCCCATCAGCTCGCCCACGTCCACGCCTTACTAACTCAACACACACCGCTCCACTGGTGCTCCCCTTTGTGCCACGTCCTACCATAGGACCAGTACGCCATCTGGGCGTGTGGATGGAGGCAGGCGGATACGCGTCAGCAGTAATGGAGTGCCGTATACTGGACAACGTGACGAAGTAAATCGCCTCTCTCAGAGCCCACCCTACTACCCTCACTGGCAGGGTTGTTCTTGCCAACTCTATGCTCCTATCCAAAGTCTGGTTCGGAGCCCACGCCATCCCCTTCTCCCCAAGCTTCTTCAAATCCTTTATGCTTTGCTGCAAGGATGGCTTTGGTCAGGCCGCCCTCCACCAGTACAGCTAGAGGTCATGTTTGGCCCTCATCATCAAGGTGGCATGGGCCTGCTTGACTTCAAAGCCCATGCTGCCAAGATCCTGGGCACCTGGATTGCGGCCGTCACCACTCCTACACTCCCATCTCAACACTGGTCCCGCGTGGCCCGCTCCAACTTCTCCTGAGCCTTGGGCCTCAACAATCCATCAAACTCCCACTCCCTGATGAAATACCTCGCATCACACACATCGGCCACAGGTCCTCACGGGACTAAAACCCACTACAAACGAATCCTACTCTCCATGCGAAGCACAGAGTGGAGAATTTGTATTAGTGGACATACAACCCGAAGAGGCTGCCCCTCTCCTCAGTTCACACAAGAGGTACAGGGGCTACCCATCCATGATGGCGTGATCCCCATTCGACCCCAAGTCCTATCCAGGGTGGACTACCTGGACATGATGGACATCCCTTATTCCACTGAGACCCAAAAGACTATCTGGAAATAAACACCATCCTCTGCTGCAGCCTCAAGTCTGCTCCCATGTGTGGCGCTGCCTGAGGCGGGTGTATCGTACAGCTAAGCGCTCTAACGCTTTACACTCATCCTGTGTCATGTGTGGCCAGTATGGAACGCTGTTCCACCGCCTGGAGAAGTGCCCCACCTCTAAAGTGATATGGCGCGAAGTCCAACGTCTGCTAGGCCAGGATCAAACGCATCCTTTCAGTCTGTCAAGAGATATGTTTGCTTCATCAATGGCCTCCCCCTCCCACCCTCCCTCTGTGCTCTGGTGGTTGCAATCGCCATGTGGACTATCCACACGATTATCTTGGATGCCATCGCTGGCTCCATCCCCACCCTCCCAGAAGCTGTCCACAAGTTCTGGTCTCATTTGGTGGTCCACTTTCAAGCGTGGATGTTTGGATATCTCCCACCGCGTCGCTGATAGCTGGTCTCCTCCTGGTTCCCAGTCTGGTTCATCAAATCAGACCCCTCCTCCACACGTGCCCAATAGTGGCTACGGCCCCTTCACACGTTCCCTCCCCCTCCCCATAAGTGGCGTTCCCGCTGGCAACAAGAGATAGCATCACTTCTCTAGGGTGCCTCCCGTGGTACTAAGTTTTGTCTCTTCTGAGTCATATTCGGAAGTGTCCATCCCATGGTCAGCCTTCCCCGCAATAAATTTTAATTTAAATTTAAAAACTGCTTCCACCCCTAGTGCAGGTTTTAAGTTTTAAACCTGTACTGGCTAGAAACATTCTCAGTGTGGTATATTTGTCCTAAGGTTGACCCACCTCGAATACTTTAAAAAGATTAGATATGCAAACTGTGGACCAAGTTGGCCACTGTAAACCAGAATGCTCTAAAATCAGCTGACCACTGGGAGTTTGCAGCCTTGGAGGAACGAGTCGCCAAGGTGGAGGAAGGAATAGAGAATGTTGCAAGCTTCAGGAACGAGTTACTAGTGAAAGTAACTTCGTTGAAGAAGAAAGAGGGGAACCTCATTCTTGAGGTCTTTTACCTGAAAATGGAGCGAGAAGCAAATTGCATTCATTTAAGAAATTTTGGTGCAGATATAGAGAGATTAATCAAACAAGTAAGGGACTTAAAGATCACAAATGTGCTTGTGAGCCCAATATGGCAAGCAATGCCAAAGAAAGAAGTCTTTGCACGATACTTGGGAAATTGAATACCCCAAGGAACATGCCGCATGCTTTTGCTGTCATTTTCAGAGATGACGCCCAAAGTAACTCCTCAAGTTAGCTGAGTAGCTGAACTTAGAGAATTGCCCAGAAATAACTTGGAAGAATTTAGGGCAATGCTGAATTTGCCAACGTTCCATCAGGATAATACCCCAGCATTATTAACTGTTTGACATGACCATGAATGGCTACAGGGATCATCAAAAGGCGTTGACGGTCATGAATTGCCTAGACACTGACTGTCAAAACTTAGTGTTACCTCACCTGAAGGGGACAGCTGGTCATATGCTGAGGCAAAGGCGGCCATCATGAAAGAGTTCAGGAGTCCAACACACATGTCAAAGTGCAAGCAGGAATTTATGGGAATCCAGTTCCATAAAGATGAGTCTCTAGCTAGCTTCATGGATTGGTTTTACCAGGAGTCACAGATTCTGGCGGAAGAAAAAGTATTGGACAACTTTGATGCCAGCATCGCCTTGCAAGCGACCCTTTGGCCCTATTGCAATTTGCATCACATGATGTCTTCCATGTTCATGACGGAAATAACTACCACACAAATATTGATAACTTAAAGATTTTGGGAGCGACATTTGATGCCTCAAATAGAAGCTTCAAATCTAATCTGGTATGAAATTTGAATCCCACAAAGGGAAAAGAAGGAGCTAAAGAGATGACCAATTGAACTGTGCTGGGGAATAAGCCCAAATAATTCAGATGGTTAAACAAAAAGGAAAAGGTCTGCTACCAATGTGGCGGAAAGGAAATTTCGCTGTGCACTATAAAAAGCCAAAGGATCAGATTAATGTGGTCTAGGCCAAAGAGGCAGCAGCTACCAAAGATTCAAGAAAAGGGCCTGCGGCCTAGATGGGGAACAGTCTAGAGCTGCGGAGAAACCTGTTACTCCTGAAATTATGACTAAGTAACTGATATTAGCAATCTGTTCATAGATGATGAGCAGGATCAGCTATATCAAGTGGTCATTTTGGATTTAAATGCTGTGACCAGAGCTGGGGCAAAGAGAATCAACCCTGAGATAATCAAGGAAGTTGCCCGGCCATACACCCAACAACTTGTAGACAAGATTTGAACTGCTGAGAATCCTGAAGAATTGTCTGATCTCCATTTAAATGAGGCTAATCTGTCAATCCCCCTCAGTGCGTTAAAGGAATCATTTTTTAATTATTGGTGAAAATTATTCACACCCTAGACTCAGCTAATAATGCCACTATTCGCTAAGTAAACACTATATTACAATACTCTGAGTGTACATATATATACATACAAGTGAATAGAGTGTGGGTGAAGGCAATTGTTGACATCAGAGCACCTATCAATAATGTCTCAACCAAGTTGGTAAAGAGTATGAAGATCTCACCGGACTTAAAACATAAGAAAGAATATGGGACAGCTGGGTCAAACACCACCAATTCCTATGGAACATATAGTGCGCTGCCATATGGTTTAGGTCATTGGTGGTATCTGCGCCAGCAATAGTTTTGGCAAACCAAAACTATGTTATTCTGATTGGAACAGAATTTCTACAAAAATACAGAGTTAAAATGTAACTTTGAGGATAATATGTTGACCATATTGGGTCAGACGTTATCATTGGTATATCAGAAGGATGGTGAAGCTCCACTAAATTAGAGAAACAACTTCATCAATCTAATATACAATGACAACATTGTCCCGATTCAGTACCAATTAGTTGGTAGAAAGTGATGCAGAATGCTGGTGGAAATCCTAGAGAACTGGGGAATTCCACTGAGGATTAAGAATGAGAGGACCATATTGCCAGGATTGCAGATGATAGTCAACACAGGGTTGACATTGAAGATTCCTGGGCTGTTGTATGGGGAGGTCAGAAGCCCCTGGAAGAAGTCCAGAGTGAAGCCATGGGTGGCTCCTGGGATAATAAGTTGGGCCATGGAGAAATTTGAGTTCTCTTGGCGAATTTAAGTGAAAAACTGGTGAAGATCAAGAGGAATCAGATCATCATGTTTGTTCATCTGATCCTGATGGCTGAATTGAGAAGATTCCACGATTTTGGGACTCTTGACAAAATGGGATTACTGGCAGGGGTAGCCAAAGGTATCAACCTATTGGTTGATCGAAAGCAGCTCACTGATCTGTCAAAAGGCCAGCAAGAGGAGGTGCTCAAACTATTTATAAAATATTGTGAAGTGTTTGCTCAGGATGATCACAATTTGGGATGCGCATGAGATGTGATCCACAATGTTGAAACTGGGAAAAATTTGCTGATAAAGATGAGACCGATCTGATGATCAAAAGTCACCAAAGCAGTAGTGGAGGATGAAATCAGCAAACTAGTGAAGCATGGGCTTCTAGTTCCGTCATCAAATCCCTGGGAGAGTCTGATTCTGATTGTGAAGAAGAAGGATGGATTCAACCAGGTGGTGATTGATTACTGAAGGCTGAATAAAATTATGAAGAAGGATTCATATCCCCTAATGAGGATTGATGATGCACTAGATCATTTAGAAGAAGCGAAGTATTTCTCCACAACGGATCTGATCTCAGGATTGTGGCAGATTGACTTGCCAAAGGAAGTCCAGGAAAAATGTGCAATTATTACCGCGCAGGGGCTATACCAACCGATGAGGATGCCCCAGGGTCTATGCAATGAGCCTGCAACGTTTCAGAGGGCCATGGATGCAATATTAAGCGACTTGAAGTTGTTGTGCGTCCTGGTATATCTGGACAATATAAACGTTTTCAGTAAGACGTTTACTGATCAACTAAACCACTTGGAAGAAGTATTTAAGTGACTGTCCGTGGCTAACCTGAAGATCAAGCCAAGGAAGTGCCACTTCTTTAAGAAAGAGTTGAAATATCTGGGATTTGTAATCAACTCAAGTGAATTGCAGCTTCAAAGCCAGAAGATAGCAGCTATAGAACAGATGGCTGTACTGAAGAGTGTCTGAGACATCCAAGTGTTCCTTGGGATGGTCAGATACTACAGAAGATTTATCTAGGACTTTTCCTGAATAGCTGAGCCAAAATTCCATTTATTAAATGATTCAAAAAAAGGGTTCATATGGACTAAAGAGGCCCAGGACTCCTTTGATGAGTTATGGCAGTATTTAATATACTTGCTAATTCTGAAATATCTGAATTTTAATTGGGAGTTTATTATTCAAACCAATGCTTTGTTGATGGCAATTGGTGCCATACTGAGCCAAGTAGACAAACTTGGGGATGAACATCTGGTGGAGTATGTGAGCTGGACACTCTCAGCTGCTGAAAGGAACTACACCGTGACTGAACATGAATGCCTTGCAGTCATTAACACATGCAAGCAGTTTTGGGTGTACATCTATGAGATGCATTTTAAGGTGGTAACAGACCACTCTTCGCTGCATTGACTGCACAATTTGAGAGAGCCAGAAGGATGACTGGCCCAATGGGCACTTAAGCTCCAGGCTTATGATTATGAGATTGTCCACCAAGTGGGGGCTTCTCACCAGAATGTGGATGGCTTATTGTGGTTACCAATGGTCCAGATGGTATACCCGCAGATGGATGAGCTATTCCAGAGAATGGTCAACAGAAAAATTGGAGATGAGCCCTGTTAGGTTTTGATGGTTGACTCAAAAATAAACCCTTTGAGAAAATTATCAATGGTGATAGATTACTCCCATTGATGGATCCTTTGATCCTCCCGATTCATCTGCATAATCTGATAAATCAGATTCACCTCATAACTGCTCTAATTGTGTCTGAGGTGCCTTATTATCATAGCTAATAATAGCTATAATATTATTATATTATGGCTGATTATGGGTACACTTGGGTGCAAAGTGGTCCCATGGCATTAACTAAATTGCACCTCCTAAATTAGTGCATTAATCTTGATGCACTAAGGTGGAAGTTGGGTTCAATTAATGAAATCAATAATTAAGCACTTAAACTTAAATGTCCCAATTATGGGCATACTTAGTGCTATGGAGAGGCCTGCCAACGTCCCAAATTGGGGTGCGTCATCTTTTATGATCATATATGTTTTATTCCCCATTTATTGTTAGATACAGAGTTATGATGTAGCTCTAATTAGGAAGATTTTGATGTTGAGTTCAAAACTCAAAGTCGTCCCAATTATGAGAGTAAAATTTCCTTCAATCAGGATGAAATGATTGTTATTTTTAGTCAATTCATGGGCCAAATTGACTTGAGGATTTTTCATAATTATTGCCATGACCAGCAGAGGATTGGCATAATATGAATGAACTCATCTAATAGATGAGTTCAGCCAGGAGATGCCCGAGAGGTATATAATACTGGTGCCTGGCTGATTAATAAAACATCAATTAATCATCATTTACTATTTTATTGATCATTAATAACTACTGTTGCTTAGTTTATTAATTATTATCCATCTGTTTCCCGTATGATATTCATATCTGTTGCTGTTACATCTATATTAGATAGTTGTGTGTGTTTATTCTTCCCAAAGAGAAATACATAGTTGCCTGCCAGAGAAGTAGTCCCAATTATAGAGAAATAATTTCCTGATTTTGTACAAAGACAGAAGGTCTTGTATTTGTTGGTGCCAGCAGACTTAAGAATGGTGAGCATACCGGAGTTACTTGGCTATTATTGAGGATTATCAGAGGATCTACTTCCCAATTATGAGCAGGAGTTTCATTTGAAAAGCAAGTTTATATCCTCAATTTCATTGTTAAGTTATTTTAGCTTGCACTATTGGCTGAAAACTTAACAAGCCCCAAGAAATCCAAAGTGCGCTTCAGAAAGCAAAGAAAACACCAAAAACATGGATGGGCAAGTATTCAAGATATCAATGGGAAGTGGTTATTATTCCTAAAACTGTCAGAAAGTGCAGCTATAGTGCAAGCAGTCACAAGGTTGTCAGGCATGGAAGCCTGAGGAAAACAACTGACCATATTTGCCAGTACTATTACTGGGAAACTATCAACTATGATGTCATGAATTATCTAACTTGCTGCGTGGAGTGCCAGCTGCACAAACCACATAAGAATACAACTGGATACTGACTGGTCCACCCTAGATTTGCCTGTCACATGGTGTCCATTGATGTGATGGGAGCGCCGACAATGAGCACAGGGGGATTCAATTACATTATAGTTGCCATCAACCACCTGACAAGATGGTCACAACGAAGGCCCTAATGAAAGTAGATGTTACCAGTACCGCGAGGTTCATCCTGGATTAAGTAGTATACTGGCATGGATGTCTGCAGGTCCTGCTTAGTGACAATGGGACTAACTTCACATCTCATGTGATCCCAATATTAAATGAGATAATTGGGATCAGAGGAGTCATGTACATACCTTACTGGCCAGAGACAAATGGACTGGTAGAATAGGTGAATGGAACGCTGGCTGCAACGCTGAGGAAGCTAGTCACAGGGAGAAGTTCCGCGTGGGGGACGTACCTGAGCTTGGTGACATTTGCCTACAATATTAGTCATCATACAGCGATGGGAAAGATGCCGTTTGAATTGTTATATGGAAGAAAGGCCATGTTGCCACCAATTTTATATTTGGTAGTGGAACCTACGTCAGGGATAAGTACCAAGCAATACCTGAACTGACTGATGAATATCCTGATTGATATGCAATTGCAAGCATTTGATACAACCTTAAAGAAAAGGATACAATCAAAATTGATGGACGATAAGAACTGACCAACCTTAGAAGAATATTGAACAGGGGAAAGAGTTGCTTTTGCAATACACATAGTTTCAGATGAAGAAACAAACTAGATATGTTGTGGTCAGGTCTGTTTGAAGTGATCACCAAGATGGCGACTGATGCTTATTCCATCAAGAATCTCTTGGATGGAAGAGTTGTGAATTGAGTCCATGCTAAGTATATGAAGTGATGGATTGATGAAAAAAAAAATAAAAAGTTCTGGCAGGACCAATGAACCTTTAAGTTGGTCATGTCCTAATGATTAGGTCAAGTCCAAAAAAAGGATCACTGAACCAATCTAGATGGTTAAGTTCGAAAAAAGGACCTCTGAACCATAGAAAACTTGCAGGTTTAAGTACCCAGGACCCAGTTTGGGGAAAAAATAAAAAAGATGGACCGCTGAACTGAAACAAGGTCAAGTCCCATAGGAAAAAGAAGAATAAAGATAAAAAATTGATAAAATATATAGGAAATAAGATCATAAACTGCACAGAGAAAAAATGATATAATTCTATAATTTTTTATTTTATTAATTGTCCTCGATATGGGGATGATTCCGCCCATGTCACCTCTTGGGGGAGGGAGGATGGATCTTGGTAGGAATGAACAGCCCATCGAAATTGATATGAGATCAGATGCTAGTGAGGGCTAGACCTACATGGAACCACGTTCTTTGAGTGGACGCAGATCCCTGCGTGAAAGTGTCCAGGGAAGGGAAATTAAGATGTTGGATGAAGCCAATTGCAAAACCCCAGAGTGGGGAGGAAAGCAACAGTATAAGAAGAGGCAATTGGTGAATAACCCCGAGTAATCCTGATATGGCACTGGAGGAGGAATATTAGTCCTGAGTGCCTGACGATGGGCTTCATCAAGGACACTGCATATGTGGGCTGACAATGAACAAGGGATGCTTGATGGGGGTTGCTGAATCATGCCCCCTATCAACGCCATCAGTGGAAGGTACCAATGGGAAGTGCTGGAGAAGAGATAGTCATGCAGGGTTGCAGATTGCATCCTGCAAGCGAGGACTATGGGCTTCTTGGTAGCTAAAGCTAGACAAACAGTGGAACCCAGGCAAGGCTGAAAGCTTCGTGGACCAACTTTGAAGAACTTGGCCAGCAAAGCAAAGAGCATAAGCGGTGGTATCCTGATCTAGGATGTTCTTAAGATCAAAGGGATTCAGTGCTAAAAATAAAGCCTCAGTGACTTGGGCCCAGAGTTCAGCTTAGGGGAGCTTGAAGTGAATACTGTTACCAATGGTGAGCTCAGAAACCAGATCAGCGGGTTTGTAATATTGACCAAGTCAGAAGAGGAACTCAGGAAGCAGGTCTGACCCAGCAAGGAATGAGTGATCAAGAGCAACTAGCATAATCTTTGGGGCATCTATGACAATAGTCAGAGCATCAGCAAAAGGAGCTGAATCCAGAAGATTTTCAAAGTTTAACTCTGGATTTAATGGCAGAGGAAAAATCAGCTGAGAGTTGTTTGAAATGATAGCCAGCCTGGTTTCAGAGGGATTAGTTACCATTTCCAGTAATTCGATGGAAGGACTAGCCACTGGCGCCAGACTAGGCGTATGAGTCCTGGAAGGACCATAAAAGAGGTTCCGCTGAGCATTCTGACTCATCTGCTGGAAGAGACTGAGGTCTGGATCAAACAAACTATTCAGAAGCTGCTGGTATCACGACTCAGAATTTGACATATGAGCTGGATAAGAGGGGGATGTCAGACTTATATGGAAGTTGACATTATGCACTCATTAATCCATTAAGCTCCAATTTTGGAGAAATTAATCTCAAAATTGATGGGATAAACTCTCCAAGGGAAGAATTAGGAATGACTTGAGCCAAGAGGTTATGAAAGAAATAACAAGGGCAAATAGAAATAAGTATTTTAGTTGAGCTGCAAAATGAACATTGATGGCAAGAGTCTCCTGTCTAGGACAAGGAGAAAATCAGGAAAACATGGACTTTAGACCAAGAATCCTGAATATGACAGCGGGTCATATACCCTGACGGGGGTAAACCAGATCCCAGGACTAATATCGTCATGAGTAAATTGATCAGCCCAGCACAACAGTAGGTCATAAGGACCGCGCTATGAGAAGGCGGTAGCAAGGAGGAAGAGGAAGAACGGTGTATGCCAAAGGTCATCCTGAGCAGCGTTGAGTATTGATGAGTGTACTCTGCTTGAACCAATGAAGTATTTGACCAAATGTCTGAAGCGGTGTTCTCGTGCCCCAGTCCTTTTCTCTTTGGAAATCTAGGCAAGAGGGGGATTTGTTGGGATTTTTGCCCATATTTCCAGCCTGCTAGATTACCTGGTACCACTAGGGTAAAATTCCCTAAGGTGAAGTAAATCAGAAATTAGTTAGCCCGAGTTTCAGAGTAACTATGTTTGGGGGATTTTGGGACATTTGCCTGGTCATATCCATTGGGGATCAATACAGACAAATACTTAAGATCTCATTGGGCAGATTGCTGATAAAATAGGGGCATCTGATAGTGATTAACTATCAGGTGTACTGATTGGGATTAGTTGGGTTTCATCACCGACTGATTGGGAATGAATAGCAAGTTGCGAGGTGATTGATGCCACCTTCAACTAGCAAATTGATTGGTTGATGAGTGACCTGCCTTAATGGGTAATAAGTCCCATTACCTAAGCAGGTCATTATCCAAATATGGTTGGTTTGCTTGGATCAAGAGTTAATGTTAAGGACACATTTTCTGACTCTTTCCATTTAGGTCTCAAGGATGTCCAATGATGGAATCCTAGCCAGGATGAGGAAGACCATCGCTGCCAAGATGAGGATGGGTGATTCAATGGCAACAGCTGCCATTTCATCAAAGAGGTGTCAACCGAGGGTTAGACAGCTGAATTCCCCACTATATATATTCCCTAGGATTTACTATTATAAAAAACAGTAAGATAATACAGAAGATAAGAGTTATTTAGTTCTAAGTTATATAATCGGTATATAGTTAACCTATCATCAGCTTCCATAGTGCTGTTCTGTCTCAAGGATACTATTGCTGTGTGCAATAATTGGAAGACTCTTAGAGAGAAGAGTAAAGATATGAGTGTGGATATAGAGAAGAAGGAGTCACAATTGAGGATAGCTGCAGACTGTGTGTTGGGATGAAGAGACTGTCACCAGGGTATCTCAGTGAAGATCGGGTGGACAAGAGGAAGGAAACAATTCCCTACAAGTATGACATCATAAGTATTTAATTGGGAATACTGGCTGAGCGTTGGGACAAAATATAATTCATACTCAACTACAGATAATAGTCTCCATACTATTATCAATTAAATCTTTTTCTACTATACAATGCAACGAAGTGCACAAGGAAACTGAACCTGTGCAGTAAAGAGGTTATTAGGTTGCTCACCAATAACAACCACCAGAGTAAATTTTTACAGCGCTGATTGCTATCAACGAAGCATCTGTTTGAATAATAAACTCCTGATCAAAATTTGGATATTTCAGAATTGGCGAATCTATTAAATACTGGCGTAACTTATTGAAGGAGTCCTGGGTCTCTTTAGTCCATATGAACCCTTTTTTTGAATCATTTAATAAATGGAATAATGGCTCAGCTATTCAGGAAAAGTCCTGAATAAATCTTCTATAGTATCTGACCATCCCAAGGAACACTTAATTGTCTCAGACACTCTTTGGTACAGCCATCCATTCTATAGCGGCTATCTTCTGGGTTTGCAGCTGCAATCCACTGGAGTTGATTATGAATCTCAGATAACAACTCTTTTTTTTTTGAAGAAGTGGCACTTCCTTGGCTTAATCTTTGGGTTAGCTGCGGACAGTCGCTTAAATACTTCTTCCAAGTGGTGTAGGTGATCAGTAAACGTTCTACTGAACATGTTGATATTGTTTAGATATACCAGGACGCACAACAACTTCAAGTCGCTTAATATTGCATCCATGGCCCTCTGAAATGTTGCAGGCGCATTACATAGACCCTGGGGCATCCTTGTCAGTTGGTATAGCCCCTGCACAGTAATAACCGCGCATTTTTACTGGTCTTCCTTTGGCAAGTTGATCTGCCAATATCCTGAGATTAGATCCATCGCGGAGAAATACTTTGCTTCTCCAAAACAAACTAGTGTGTCATCAATCCTTAGTAGGGGTTATGAATCTTTCTTCATAATTTTATTCAGCCTTCAGTAGTCAATCACCACCCGGTTGGATCCATCCTTTTTCTTCACAATTAGAATCAGACTTTCCCAAGGACTTGAAGACGGAACTAGAAGCCCATGCTTCACTAGTTTGCTGATTTCATCCTCCACTACTGCTTTGGTAACTTTTGATCATCAGATCGGTCTCATCCTTATCAGCAAATTTTTCCCAGTTTCAACATTGTGGATCACATCTCATGCGCATCCCAAATTGTGATCATCCTGAGCAAACACTTCACAATATTTTATAAATAGTTTGAGCACCTCCTCTTGCTGGCCTTTTGACAGATCAGTGAGCTGCTTTCGATCAACCAATAGGTTGATACCTTTGGCTACCCCTGCCAGTAATCCCATTTTGTCAAGAGTCCCAAAATCGTGGAATCTTCTCAATTCAGCCATCAGGATCAGATGAACAAACATGATGATCTGATTCCTCTTGATCTTCACCAGTTTTTCACTTAAATTCGCCAAGAGAACTCAAATTTCTCCATGGCCCAACTTATTATCCCAGGAGCCACCCATGGCTTCACTCTGGACTTCTTCCAGGGGCTTCTGACCTCCCCATACAACAGCCCAGGAATATTCAATGTCAACCCTGTGTTGACTATCATCTGCAATCCTGGCAATATGGTCCTCTCATTCTTAATCCTCAGTGGAATTCCCCAGTTCTCTAGGATTTCCACCAGCATTCTGCATCACTTTCTACCAACTAATTGGTACTGAATCGGGACAATGTTGTCATTGTATATTAGATTGATGAAGTTGTTTCTCTAATTTAGTGGAGCTTCACCATCCTTCTGATATACCAATGATAACGTCTGACCCAATATGGTCAACATATTATCCTCAAAGTTACATTTTAACTCTGTATTTTTGTAGAAATTCTGTTCCAATCAGAATGACATAGTTTTGGTTTGCCAAAACTATTGCTGGCGCAGATACCACCAACAACCTGAATCATAGTGGCAATGCACTATACACTCCACAGGAGATGGTGGTGTTTGGCCTAGCTGTCCCATATTCTTTCTTATTTCTCAAGTCCAGCGAGATCTTCATCCTCTTTACTAACTTGGTTGAGACAATATTGATAGGTGCTCTGTTGTTGACAATTGCTCTCATCCGCACTCTATTCACTTGATTTCTATATATGTACACTCAGAGTATTGTAAAATAGTGTTTCCTTAGTGAATAGCGGCATTATTAGCCAAATCTAGGGTGTGAATAATTTTCGCCAATAAATCAGGAAATGATTGCTTTATCGCACTGAAGGTGATAGACAGATTAGCATCATCTAAATGGACACCACATAATTCTTCAGGTTTCTTGATGGTTCAAATCTTGTCCACCAGTTGTCAGGCGTACTGCTGGGCAACTTTCTTGATTATCTCAGGGTCAAGTTCTCATCACCCCAGCTCTGGTCATGGCATTTACATCCAAATTGACTACTTGATATAGCTGATCCTGCTCGTCATCTCTGACAAGTCACTGATATTTATTTCTTCATTTATAATGTCAGGAGAAACAGGTTTCTCCGCAGCTCTAGACTGTTCCCTGTATAGGCCACAGGCCCTTTTCCCAATTCCTTGGTGGCTGCTGACTCTTTGGCTTGGACCACGTTGATCTGATCCTTTGTCTTCTTACAGTGCACGGTGAAATTTCCTTTCCCACCACATTGGTAGCAGACCTTTTCCTTATTGTTTAACCGTCTGAATTCTTTGGGCTTATTCCCTGGCACAGTTCAATTGGTTGCCTCTTTAGATCCTTCATTTCCCCTTGTGGGATTTGTATTTTTTACCCGATTAGATTTGAAGCTTCTATTTGAGGCATCAAATGTCATTCCCAAAATCTCCAAGTTATCTACCATTTGTGAGGTAGTTATTTCTGTTGCAAACATGGAAGACATCATGCAATGCAAATTGTGATATGGCTGAAGGGCCTCTTGCAAGGCGATTCTGGCATCAAAGTTGTCCAATACTTTCGCTCCAACCAGGATCTGTGACTTCTGGTAAAACCAATCCATGAAGCTAGCTAGAGACTCATCTTTATGGAACTGTATTACCATAAATTCCTGCTTGCACTTTGACATGTGTGTTGGACTCCTGAACTCTTTCATGATGGCCGCCTTTGCCTCAGCATATGACCAGCTGTCCCCTTCAGGTGAGGTAACACTAAGTTTTGACAGTCAGTGTCTAGGCAATTCATGACCGTCAACGCCTTTTGATGATCCCTGTAGCCATTCATGGTCATGTCAAACAGTTAATAATGCTGGGGTATTATCCTGATGGAACGTTGGCAAATTCAGCATTGCCCTAAATTCTTCCAAGTTATTTCTGGGCAATTCTCTAAGTTCAGCTACTCAGCTAACTTGAGGAGTTACTTTGGGCGTCATCTCTGAAAATGACAGCAAAAGCATGCGGCATGTTCCTTGGGGTATTCAATTTCCCAAGTATCGTGCAAAGACTTCTTTATTTGGCATTGCTTGCCATATTGGGCTCACAAGCACATTTGTGATCTTTAATTTCCTCCACTAGTTTGATTAATCTTTCTATATCCACTATAAAAATTCTTAAAAAATGCAATCTGCTTCTCGCACCATTTTCAAATATAAAACTCTCAAACAAGGTCTCCTTTTTTCTTCTTCAATGAAGTTACTTTCCCAAGTAACTCGTTCCCAAAGCTTGCTACATTCTCTATTCTTTCCTCCACTTTGGTGACTCATTCTTCCAAGGCTGCAAGCTCCTGATGGTCCTCTGTGTTCAGAGCATTCTGGTTTACAGTGGCCAACTTGGTCCACAGTTTGCATATCTAATCTTTGTACGACATTCTTATAGATTCTTCAACTCAACTACCCTTGTAGTGAGCACCAACTTGTAAAAATTTACTGATGGCTATATTCAGCAAGCAGAGCTAGTAACCTTTTTACTGCACAGGTTCATTTACTCATTCACTTCATCACGTTGTATAGTAGAATAAATTATTAATCAATAATAGTATGTAGATTATTATCCATAGTTGAGTATGACTTATTATATTTTGGCCCAACGCTCAGCCAGTATTCCTGATTATTTACTCATAATTTCACACTCATAGGTTCTTCTTTCTCTTGCTCTTGTCCACCCAATCTTTGCTGAGATACCCTGGTGACAGTCTCTTCAGTCCAACACACAGTCAGCAGCTATCCCCAATTGTGACTCCTTCTTCTCTAGATCCCCGCTTGGATCTTTACTCTTTTCTCTAAGAGTCTTCCAATTATTGAACACAGCAATAATATCCTTGATAGAATAGCACAATGGAAGCTGATGATAGGTTAACTATATATCAATTGGATAACTTAGAACTAAATAACTCTTATTATCTTCTGTATTATCTTACTGTTTTTTTATAATAGTAAATCCTAGGGAATATATATAGTGGGGAATTCAGCTGTCTAACCCTCAGTTGACACCTCTTTGATGAAATGGCAGCTGTTGCCATTGAATCACCCATCCTCATCTTGGCAGCGATGGTCTTCCTCATCCTGGCTAGGATTCCATCATTGGACATCCTTGAGACCTAAATGGAAAGAGTCAGAAAATGTGTCCCTAACACTAACTCTTGATCCAAGCAAACCAACCATATTTGGCTAATGACCTGCTTAGGTAATGGGACTTATTATCCATTAAGGCAGGTCACTCATCAACCAATCAATTTGGTAGTTGCAGGCGGCATCACTCACCTCGCAACTTGCTATTCATTCCCAATCAGCCGGTGATGAAACCCAACTAATCCCAATCAGTACACCTGATAGTTAATCACTATCAGATGCCCCTATTTTATCGGCAATCTGCCCAATGAGATCTTAAGTATTTGTCTGGATTGATCCCCAATGGATATGACCAGGAAAATGTCCCAAAATCCCCCAAACATAGTTACTCTGAAACTCGGGCTAACTAATTTCTGATTTACTTCACCTTAGGGAATTTTACCCTAGTGGTACCAGGTAATCTAGCAGGCTGGGAATACGGGCAAAAATCCCAACAGCATTTTGTTTGGCTTCATCCAGGGTGCCAGTTCATAGAGCTCTTCTACTGTCCAGGGGTGGAGGCACTTTGTGATGTAATCGCCACCAGCTTGCCAAGATTTTCATAAGTCCCCATAGTATGATAATCCAGTTTGTATTGCTTTGTACACCCACTCCCTTTTGCAATCAGTCAGGAGGTTCTGGAATGTCACCCACCTTGAAGTTTGGTTGGCATATCTGGTCAGCTCCGTTTGCAGATTTATTCTATTATATTTGATCCTGATCCTGAGGAGTCTCTTTCAGTCCAATTTGCCTGAGATTGCTATATTGATATACCCCCATTCAGGTACCCAGTAATGGTTGAAGTCCCCTTCTGTTAGGACTTTGTCAAGCTCCTAATAAATTGACATTATCAGTTCAGATTACTCCTCCTCCTCCACTAGCTGCAGGTGGATTTGGATGGCACTTTGGGTAGGATTTTGGCACTTGGCAGTTCATAAAGCCTCCAATGATTAACTGACAGATATATTTGATGTGGCTTCCCGCTCCATTCCAGGTGGTGTCATCAGTATGCGCTTCAGCTGCACTGTAGGACTTGGTTTTTGCACTTGGTTTGGGCACATCGATGGGGGTCTTCCCCTTCAAAATCCAGCTTACCAATTCATTGAGGCTAAATCCCCAATTGAGAAACACCTCAATTTGATAAATGCTGATACCTCAGTGACTGATGCTCTTAGCCATTTGCACCCTGATCTTGAGGTTTTGCCACTTGAGGGCATCCGTTGGTGAGAAACCCAGTCAGTACTACTTGAGGGTGGATTCCAGGCTGCACGTTGGGTGTAGGTATTTTTGAAGGACCTCCAGCATAATCAAACTACACTGGCACCAGTTCCTTACTGTGACACTATTCCAGCCCCCATCTGTAAATATTTGTGACATGGCTGCCAGAACTCCCGCCTCGCTCCATTGGAATGCTTCAGAGGGGGTGAAACCTTTGGCGGAATATGGGGCAGCTAGTGTCAGTTCCAGGAAGGATTGCTTTCAATCCTGAATGGTTTTGATGCAGATCCCTGCTTTGAGCCATTCTCAGCCTAGGTCTGGGGTCATGACCCCTTTCATCACCATTGCTGCCCGTGGTGAAATCTTGTATTTCAACCATGGTTGGGCTGACTCTGTAGTGAATCCCGCTGCATCCCAGTCTGCAGCTTTAGCAATTGTTGCAACAATGTTCCATATTTTCCACTTTTTGATATAAAAGGGTTGGCCTCTAAGAGTTTTGTAAATCAGTTTAGTCACCCCCAGATCCACCCATTTGTGCACTAGGTCCATACTGGCTCCCTCTTGGAACCAGTAATTCATTTCCATTGGTGTGAATCCATTGGTGGACCAGTTAATGGCCTCTTCTGGCAACCAATCCCAGAAGGGTCCCCACTCCACCACTTTTTCCTTTGTCTAGCCCACTTTCATCAGGTCTGATGCAGTGGCTAGTAGGATTTGGGCATACAACCAGTGTAGGGCCTCAGTGGCCTTGAACCCAGCTATGATCCATGATAGTGCCTCCTCTGGGGAGAATGTGGTATGTCAGACCCATTTGAGGGTGGTCGAGATACCCAGGAATCATTTTGTATATTTGGTTAATTCCATTGGGTGAATTCTGAGCTCCTGACAGCTTGAGAAGATCATGCTGTGATACTGGCCTTGTTATACTCTATCATGTTTAAAAGGTCAATGTCAGCATCCATCCAGGCCTTTGAATCCACCAGTTTTAAATCTTCACAGATTACAGCCTTGATCACCTTGTTCTCCATAGAGATTTTTATCCATTCCAGAGTGTCTTTGGTCTGAACCCATGATACCTTGAAGAGTACCACCATGTCAATTGAGATTTGGGTATTGAGCCAGCATTTGGCTGCTCCAGTAGAAAACTTGTGGTCTTGCCAAATAGCCATGATAGCCAGTTTGATATTTTTAGAGACACATTGAGTCGCCGTTGAGTATGGGAACTGGAAGGCCTCCCATTGTTTAATTTTGCAGGTGAACATGCTGCAATGTACTAACATATCTGTCTGAACTGGGGTATATTTCACTAGAGCCCTGGCCATTGACTTGACTGCTATCAGGGTTTTGGCCCCTTCCAATAGCACTTTTAGTTTTTTAGCCAACTTTTCTGGAGTGTCTGATCCCTCAGATTCAGTCCCTGATATAGCTTTACCTCCATCAGGGGTTAGTCCTCAATGATTTATACTGGTTTGGTGATTGATTTTGTGCTATTCTAGCTCCCTTCATCAACTTGAATTTGTCAGGGATTGTTCCCAATAACCCATTCAGATTTGGCTATTGATTCTTGGTTGAGCTAGCCCCTGCTGTTGACTTGAATTCATCAGAGATTGTGCCCAATGGTGCTCAGGGATCATGCCTGACAATTTTCTCAGGTTGCCAGATCAATTTTGGTTGGGGATTGTTCTCCCCCCAACTGGGCTTTGTCAAAACTGGTGCCTGACTTCTCCTTCAAGAAAATACTCAGATTATATTTGGTAAGTTTTTCTCCATATTGGCAGAAAACTTTTTATCATTGCCCTGTTAGTTTGGGCAGCTGATTTTTGTTAATCAAATCTGAGTCAGTTTCAGATCTAACCAATACTTCATCTGTATTTTTTTAGTTTTTCTAAAAAAATTGTTTTACCCTGAGAGGCCCCTGATCCCTTCTACTGATTGAGGTTCAATGGAGAATATCCTGACACCGCTGTTCTTGGCATCGCTCCTCACTCCCCAAGGGTAATTTCTGTTGTCTGGTTGTTGGTAGACACCAATCCTGAGGAGTCAGTCCTATTATCTGCACTTGTCGCAAGAGTTTTTTTGTGACCCTTTGTCATGTTCATATATTTCATCATCATTCATGCTGCCAAATCATTGTTTGATGTGCACAGATTGTTCAGGCTTTCCCTTTATTAGTTGTATAGAGGCCTAGGCCAGCGGGAAGTCCATCAGATGGTACATCTATCTTGGCATACTTCATTATTAAATTATATCAGCACAAGCAAGCTGTCCATTTCTATGTGCTTCACACAGATGGGCTGATTGACTTCCTTATGCTAAGTGGATTGGCCATGGTGTACTGCTCTATAGTTGCAGTACTCACTGGCAGGTGGATATTCTCTCTATACTTAGACTAGTCACTTTTAAATTAAAAGTTATGTTTGCAAGAGAAAAAGTTAGAAGTATAGGCTAACTAAGCTAAGGCTAGAAGAGGTATTTAAAATCAACTGGGTTTTTGATTCAGGTTTGATTTGGATTGACTTGCTAATTAACCAAATGGCCACCAACCACTTAACAAAACCATTTGAAAATCGAATCACCCAAATATCTAACTGCTCAGCTGTAACATTATACCAATTACCATCAAAAACATATAAGATTCTCACTTGTTATATATAATTTTTTTATTTTACTATGAAAATAACAATTTTTAAAATTCATAAACCTTCATGAAAAAATACTTATATGTGTCAACTCATGGTGATTGGTCAAAAGGTGTAGAAGTCTATAGCTATCAGACAGACAGATATACCAACATCCATATATATATATATATATATATATGTTTACATAAGGGTGTCAAACTTTACTGTTTTAAAATTTTAATAAAGCTACCATTATTTTATATATATAGTAAATATTTTGATAAAATCAATAAACTTTATGCAGTCATTACTTATGGAAACAAAAGCCTTTCATATAAGTCAAGTTTTAAATCGTAAATCATTATCCCTTTTTTGATCGGGTAAGGATTTGATTCGGACTGGCATTTGTCAAGCTTCTCATATCAGAATTTTATAGAGTAAAAAATATACGGATCGAATTGAGAACCTCCTCCTTTTTCGAAGTCGGTTAAAAGGTGAAATGTGGATGGTTATTGCAAAAAATCTTCAGTCTGGATTTCAAACCCGTAGCCAACAAGTTAAACTCAACTGATGCTTTATAAAAATTAGTTTCATTTTTTAATAATTACATAGGAGTTTTTTATAAAGCAGTCTCAACGTAAGGCGATAGCACAAGTCCTAGTAGTATCTTTATAACGCGGGCTCATTATAAAATAAATAAATAAATTGCTAACATGCTTCCACTTTATCGCGGACCTCATTCGGCAAGGTTCTATCCAACTGCTTTAAACAAAAGTTTCTTAGGGCACTATAAGCGAATTCAAGCGAAGAGGCCAATTTCTCTTCTTTCAAACAGAGATGAAATTAAAATATTGGGAATTGAAACTTCATGTGATGATACTAGCGCAGCAATAATTAATAACAAGGGTATGGTTTTAGGGGAATTCACAATGAGCCAATTTCAGGTCCATGAACCTCATGGAGGCATCGTTCCTAATTTAGCGCTTAGATCACATACTATAAACCTTCCCACAGTTGTTACAACTACTTTAAAAAAGCTAATTTGAACATTACTGAGATTGACGTTTTTGCTTTTACTCGAGGTCCTGGTATTCCTTCATGCCTTTCTGTTGGAACTAATGCGACGAAAACTCTAGCAGCTTCTCTTAGGTATTCATGAACCCTTTAACTGGGGGATTTGGTTTTAACCAGTAGCCCTCTCGATGCGTATACACGTCGAACGCAGTTAACTGGTTAAGTTCAACTCTCAGCCTTTTTATTGACTTTTTGTAAAAAATTAGTACAACTGAATAAGTGTTTGCTTTTTGGATTTTTACCCTTGAGAATATTACTTTGTCTGCGCTTACTCTTTGGTACATTTATCTTGAGATTACTCAAAATTATTTAGGAAGCCTCTGATTGGTGTGCATCATATGGTATATTGGTTCCGCTTTTGTAAATTACTAGTAATCTGATTTTGAGACCTTGGGTCGCAATGTATAGCCTTTCTACCTTCTTGAAGCTTTAACTGCCTTAGACTCGATGTTTTTTACTTAAAATGAAGTTTCTTTGAGGCTTTTTTGCTCATTATATTTTTTTTAAATTTCTACGACCAAGCTCTTCTTAAAAGTCAACCAATTGTTTTGATTTAGGAAGCTCATGCCTTGACAGTTAGGATGGGACAAGAAGATGAAGTCAAATTTCCTTATGTCGCTTTTCTTATCAGTGGTGGTCATACACTAGTCATTATAGTTCATGGTGTGAATAATTATACGCAATTGGCAACCACACTCGATGAAAGCGTTGGCGAGGCGTATGATAAAGCTGCCCGTGCATTAGGTTTACCCTGGAATCCTTTGCCTTGTGTAGATTCACCAGAGCTGATACCTGGGAGAGGAGGAGGACCGGGACCAGCGCTTGAAAAGGCAGCGCTCACAGGAAATAAAACAAAGTATACGTTTACTGTTCCTTTAAGTTTTCAACAGCAACGAACACAAATAGCCTTTAGTTTCTCAGGGCTTCGCACGCAGATGGAAAGAAAATCGCATGAGCTGCTTTCAAGTTGCGCACCCGAAGAAAAGCCACAAATCGTTGCTGATCTTGCGGCTTCATTTCAGCGCACAGTCATTACGCATCTCAGAGACAAAACTGAAACTAGCATTGCTACAATGCCACAACCTTGATGTCTCTCCGACAGCTTTGGTGGCCTCCGGAGGAGTTGCTTCTAATTTATCAATCAGAGAGATGTAAGTATTAGTTTCATTTTAAGTGGTTGTGCTTTGGAGTTATTTTTAATTTATTTCTCTTTATAGGCTCACCAAAATTGCACTGGAAAATGGAGTACAGCTACGTTGCCCTCCTCCTCGTCTTTGTACTGACAATGGTGCCATGATTGCTTGGACAGGTTGGGAACGCTACAGATTGGGTCTTATTGATCATATAACTGTTAACTTTATTCCCAATTGGCCCTTGGAAGATCTCAAAGATATGTACTCATCGCCCTCAGCAATAGATGATACTTATTCGGTAGCTTCTGAAGATAGGTAATTCAAATATTAAATTACAATAGTACTCTTTTTCATATAAATTAAAAAGGCTACGCTTTTATAACTTTAATATTTTTAGGTTAAAGGGTTAAACATACCTTCTGGTTCAATAAACGCTTTATAGCTGGAAGGACTAGGTTAATCAATGGTCCATAACTAAAAAACAAAATAATCAGCATGTTTAATACTCTAGCAAATGTATTTATTCATAGAGTTGCAATCTTATATAATATATTTTTAAGATAAATTGAAAACTTCTTAAATGTACTAGAAACAACTGTAAGCTATGTTAATAAGACTTTTAGAAATAGCTTTAAAAATGCCAATCAAATTTATGTTATTTTTAAGAAAGGCTTCGCTTGTTAAGCTCTTTATAAAGATTTACCATATAAGGCTCATGCACAATTAAGAGAATATGTTTAATGTGGGTTATAACAGTTTATGAAAAATGATTCGCTGTTTTTATCATAAAATTTTGGGTGACAAATTTAGGTGTCAATTGCCCAAATTTGGGTATAATTAATGTTGAGAATAAATGTATATTTGTTATGCAAGTTTGAGCTGTATACTAAGACTTCTAGCTAAAAGTTATAATTTAATTTATTATCTTGAAATCTGGCTTTTATTGACATTTTTAGACTAAGCCTACTATAATTAAATCTGCACCACATTTAAAGGAGTCTAAGAAGCAATTTATGTCTCTTTTGGTTAGATCAAAAGCAACAAAACATCTAATTTTATTACTCCAAAGAGTCATGGAGTTGTAATTGATTACTAGTATCAAGAAAAGCGGTATATGGATAAGGAAAGAACATTGAACACATTTAGATATGGTAATAGCAAATTGCAAATCTGTGAAATAATTTGTCGAGTGATCAAAATATTGGACTACACGCCAGTAGCTTAAAGACACAAATAGTAATATTACATAGCTGATTAGCTGAAGGCCAAGTTTATAGAAGTTATAAACAACGTAGATAGTAGCTAAGCTCTAATACCCAATAACTGTCAAAAAACCCCTGATATTTGTCAAAATGTAGATAAGGAAAGCTAAGTTGGAAATATACTTAAATTTCTGGAAACTACAATAGGAGTCAGAAGGCCAAAAATGCATCAGTGTGAGATGATTAAGAGTGATAAAAAAGGGCTCTACTGAAAAATATTTGCAATGACAATTGATAATTAGTAATAAGCTTAGAGCAGGGTTGAAGAAAAGTATTAGGTTAGCTATTGCTACATTTAGATTAAGAGGGTTTGTAAGTTTAAAAAAGGTTAGTTTGTATTTACAGGCCAATGGGAAAACAATGGTATCATTTTGTCTTTATGTGGAGCACAATTAAATTGAAAATATCTCTGTAAGTTTAATTTAGGCAGTCAATAGCTTTTTGGGAGAACACAAATAAGTATCTAAAGTTAAATAACTAAAGCAAGATTGAGATAAGAATTACATTATCTGTTTTGGATTTTTGCAAGGAATGACAAAAGAGATATAAGTGTCATTTTATATCATAGGCTAATAGATAAGCTAGACTTCTAAATACTCTAAATAAGGTGGTTGCTAACATTCCTTTAACTTTTTCTGTCACAGTTAGATTTAATAAACTGAAATCTAATACTAGTATCAGTAATGGTATTGGCCAAAAATACAAGTTTATGATAGACCTAGTTGGGGTTGTATGAAATGATAATTAGCTGAGTGATGTAAAGTCTAAAAAGATAAAATAAAAATCTTACAAGATTTTTTTTAAAAAATTATCAATGTGAGTTTTAATAAGTAGATTAAGGAAAATAAGCTGACCTAATGAGAACTAAGAAAAGCGCATACAAGAGCTTATTTTATTCAAGGTGGGCCGACCTGGGGACGTACCGCACCGATTAAGGGGAAAATCGAATGAATGGGAAAGGAGGAAAAATCCAGAAAACCTCCATGCGCGGCGTATGATAGACCAGGAACTCCATGGACCGCCTTTGCTATTCGCTATCTAGGTTCGGGGCATTGGTGCGCAACGCCAACAGTCATAATTGTCCCCTACCCAAAGTTCCTGTACCGGAATCGAACTCGGGGGGCAGCGGTAGAGATTCCTATTCTACCACTGGGGTATCCTCCCCTTCGCATATAAGAGCTTAGTTTACAGGATCTTATAATTTTAATGAAATTTTAAGCAAGTAAAAATAATTTATATGAGGCTAAATTTGATTACATCCAACTCCACATTGTTACCTAAATAACAACTTCATTTCTATTTATCATATTTGATAACTCAAAAGGGCTGCATCAATCGATTTAAATACATTTTGTCAAATTCTAAATTACGAATTTATAAGGTTACTTACCAACAATATTTTATAGTCTGAGAAAGCTTCTTCCTTTTACCTCAACTCCAGGTAAATGACAGGCTGGCTAAGATCTTTAACACAACTTTAATTCTATAACAAAAGAAGTATAGTATTTCAGCGTCTACATATAAAAGGATGGTACAACATAGTAAGTACCTGATATTGATCTAAAATGCAGGGTATGTATCAATTACAGAATTTAGTTAAATTATCTTACTGATACAAGTATAAAGATTACTAACATTAATATGTTGACGTTTTAATTATGATCAAAATATATATTATAATAGATTGTAGTTTTATATTAGGGCGCTGCAAAGTAACTTAAATTTTAAAAAACCAGTCTAAGTAATCATAACTGTCAAAATTGATGACATATTACTAGGAGTGCTATTAAAGTCTAAAGGACAGCTAAAAAACCCTAAGTTAGTGAGTGCTTTAGAAATAAATAAAGAATCTAGAGGGTAAATTTCCCATTTCAGGTGATTGCAATGCCTTTAAGGAACCATGAACACTATTTGGTAGATATTCTCAAGGTTTACTATTACAGGATGGTTATCTATGGCTCAAAAAGACTTTATAGTGACTATAAATTAGCTTTAACCTTTCAGGATGTCCAAAAAACTTTATCTCAAAAAAATATCTGGCTATGTTAAATTCTTTTTTATTTTAGATTTGACAATCCTAAAATTATCTAACATATATGAATAATATCTAAAAATCTTATTACAATGACTGATTATATATTGTTGAAATTAGCTCTTAGGCTTTATATTTCATATGCATGGGTCAATATACACAACTACACAAAATACTGCTTGAGGACAGCAATCTGGGTAAAAATTAACCAAATGAAACTTTAGTTTTGAAAATGAGGTCTATTAAAAAAGAGTACACAGTAGTATTTAATACTGTCTGTTAATCTGTGGCTCGCTATACTAAATTAATAGTAGACTAAAACTAGATGCTTAGGAAAAAAGACATCCTCACAGAAGGCAATCTTGCTCAGAAAGCTCTCTATACCAGTTTTCTCATTGGTGCATTTTGTGGTTACTAAGAAGTACTTATTGGTGGTAACCTACCAGTTTAATACCCAAATTAAGCCAAAAAGTGAGTAATAGGGCTTGGGGAAATTCCAACATAAGATTAATATGCCAGTTGTAGTTTAAAATATGCCATATGTAATTAAATTACTGGCGGTGTGGCCATAATAATTGTAGGAACCCAGCCAATTTCTGCTCACTGGTGCTTTATGCCTGCTGGATTTCACAAAGATTTTTAACTAAAATTAGACATAAAGCACTAATAAAAACTGTTTTTTTATGAATTTTATTATTAGTGAAATAAAAGAGAGAAAATGGCTCCCTTGATATATGACCAATAAGTATTTAAACTATCTCAAGGGTCAAAGGAAATTCAAGGATAAATTCAGAATGGATTGTTACCATCTGAATTAGAAAATATGAGAATGTAGCTTATCAAAGCTTGGAATACTCACTTCACTTAGGCTGACCAATGGATGAAAAAATATGCTTAGACAATACATACCCATAGGGTAACAATTTAATATATTTCATCCAATCCCCTTTGGCTAAAATTCTTTTATCTTGGGGGATCTCCACCACATCTATAAAAGGGGTTGGTCCCCTCTTAAGTGTTTGAAGGGAATTGGATGTGGCAGGGGGAAAACTGCCAATGACTCCCCAGGTTCCCTCATGTGGTCATAGCAATTTGACTGCCCAACTTCATGCTATTTGCCTGTTTGGTATTTGTAACAGTGTTAACCCAATTAGCAGGGTTTCACCAATAATTGACCAAGGTTTTTTGGCCAATTTTGTTTTTAGTATTATTTCAACATAGTTATCATTATTGCAGACTTGTTAATGTCTTACATTTCCCCGTTTCAGCTGATTTTGCTCCAAAACATTCTTTGCCTGAAGCTGAGAGGGCAAATGTCCAACAATAATTATATGGGACCCTATTAACATTGTTTTTAGGCTGATGCGGGAAAAATAGCATACTAACTGAACAAAAAATAGGATGTGATAAGGCAATCAAGGCCACAGGATCAGTGGCCAATAATTTGAGGGAACAATAAATGCACTGGCAAGGTTTAGATTTGATTAATAGTAAATCAACATTTTCCAACTGCATATAAAACTTTGGGCTGTGGGGTAAAAATGATTACTAAAAACTGATCAAATCCTCTATCTAAGTATTAGTTAAAGCAAAATTAAATCTCAAAATAATATAGCCCAGATGGTTGGTCAAACCATTTGCAATATTTTATCCCACTTAAATAAACATCAGGTATCAAAGATTAGTGGGGGTTGGGTGAACTATTGAGAGCTCATGACCATAAGGCCAGAGTGTAGATAGTACTTTTCAAGGAACTTAACATGCACTCAACTGATAAGGTAGCCCTTAGTGGGATCCTTTAGAGTGTAGGCATCTGTAGATTTCTTCCTCATAATCTCAAAGGGAACTTTCCAAATGTACTATAGCTTGCTAGTCCTTCCAAAGCCATGGTTTTCATAATACTATACAAATTTCTCTACATCAAAAGTAGGTAAGGTACAGCGGTCCTCAATATTATGTTCTTTAACCTTTACTTTCTGAGTTAGTGCATTAGAGTAGGCAGAGCGTTGTAACTGGATTAAAGTTCATGTAATCTTATCCAGGTATCATCTAGGACTAATAATCTCTTTTTGAACACAGGAGTACAAAAGTGGGGGCAGCGCGGGCTGCTTTCCATGAGGAAGACAAAAGGAAGTACACTATAGCTGAGTGATATGTAATGTTATATACAAATATGGTGGAATGCAGAAAATGATTCCAACTAGTCACTTTGCTTTCTGAATAACTTACATAAAATCCCAATTATAGTACAATTCACTTATTTGATGGTGACATTGGTCTCAGGGTGATAGGGCATAGATAATACCCCTCTTATTCCCATTAAATCATTAAGCTTAGTGATCATTTAAGATTTAAATTTAGTCCCATTATCCATTAGAATAAATGGGGGGCACCATGCCAATATGTTTAATTCTCTAAAATAACCTTAGTAGTGGTCATTGCGCCCAGGCCCTTAACTGCTTTGGCCTCCACCAACTTGGTGAGGTGATTGATAGCTACAATTATATATTTATTTTGACCAGATGTATTTGCTAAAGGCCTATAACGTTAATAGATACAGCGTGCTAGGAAAAATTAGGTTTAACCAATTGATACAACGTGGCCTTCTGGTAGAGTGCTTTATCTTGACATTCTTGAAAGCATCTGAGAGTCTTATTAAATCAAAAGGCATGGAATCTTGATAATAGTATGAGCATACTTGTTTGACCGTTTTCTTATAACCTCCATGCTCTGTCACCTTGTGGGTTGCAATAATCAAATCCATCCACTCAGTGGTCCTAAGGAACAAAAAGTATTGTTTGTTAATGATCTTAAACAGTTTCCCATTCTCACCCAAAGTATTCTGCGTCATCTTATCTAGCGTATGTTGAACCTTTTTAGGTTCAATTACATACTGATAAGTCACCATCTTCTCAAAGAATTCATTGATGCAATCAGCCATTAAGGCTATGGGGGTTGGTAGAAGAATCCATCTGCATTTTAGGCTTAATAACAGGCCAGTGTTGAATTTTGAAGTTAGACGCCTGTAATTACAAGACACAGCAAAAAACATACTTTTGGCTCTTTAATTTTTGTAACCAGCGCAAAGAGGCATATTTATTACCATGGTAAATGAACTTTGGTTACATAAGTCAAAATTGTTTGCAAGCATAAATAAAGACTATAAACTACTTCATGGTAAGATATAGTTCCTTTAATGTATATACTGCATCCTGATGCATTAAGTGACAATGTGTTCTACCCCTTCTTCATCAAACTGGGATAACACTGCCCCTATGGCGGTGAGGGATGCAATTAAATGAGTAATGAACAGTTTGTTGAGGTTTTGGTACACCAGTACTGGAGCTTTGATGAGGCAAAGACTTAGCTGATTAAAGGCCAGATAGAAGTTTAACATCCATTTGAACGGTACTCCATTCTTGTGAATGTGAAACAGAGGTTCACCTATTTTATTAAAGCTCTCTTTAAACTGGCAAAAGTAGCTGAACATTCTCAAAAAACCTGAATATCACACTTGATATTTGGCCGTGACAATTTTCAATAGCCTCAACCTTAACATTCTGGGGCTGTAATCCTTGTTTGTCAATGAAAAACCCAAGATACTCAAGTTGTTCACAGAAGAAATTATACTTAAGGGGTATGATTTTCAGATTGGCTTTGTTAAACAAGTAGAAAACTTCCTCTAAGTGAGCAGATATCCATAAACATTCTGGAAAAAATTAAAAAATCCAAATAAACTAACACACAGGAGATTTTTAAATTTCCTAATATTTTATCCATAGCACGCTGGAACGTAGCTGGGTATTACAAAGCCCCTGTGGCATCACAGTGTTCTGGTGTAGACACTGAGAAGTAATCAACGTGCACTTCTCCTGATCCTCTTTTGGCAACCCAATTTACCAATATCCAAAGATTAAATTCATAGTGGAGAAATATTGTGCGCCACACAAGCGGTCTAGCACATCATCAATCAAGGTATTAAATAAGAATAATTCTTGGTGGTATTATAGAGTTTTTAGTAATCTAGTACTACTCTGTTAAATCAATCCTTCTTTTTTGATAACCAACACCATGGAGGCCCAAGGACTATTAAGAGGGCATATACATCCCCTGCTTCATGAGTTGGTTGATTTATGATTAACAACTCCATTCGCCACCTTTGAACACCTGATAGATGGAGGCAAAGCAGCGGATGGTTACCAGTATCAATATGATATAACACATTAAGTGCACACCCCAAATCATAGTCATCTTTTGAAAAAATACTAAAATACTTATCAAATAGATCAACCGCTTGGTATTTTAATCCTCCATTAACCCAAAGATATGTTCCCTAGGTACCAGGGAATATACTGATTAGCACTCAATACTCTTAAGGCCAAGTTCATCCAGACTTCCAAAATCATGGATACCTAATATCTTGTTAATAAAATAATATATACAAAAGCAACTATCTGGTGTTCCTTACTTGCATTAAATAAGGATACATGTTGGCTAACAGCACCTGAATTCTTTTATGTTCTGTCAGGATAAATACGGGCACAATGATATTTTTTTATGTGAATGGCCAAACAGGGCAAATATCTCACCATATAATCCATGAGGGACACTTAAAGTGATTTCAGTCCCTGCTATGACCTGATGTCACAGAAGAATGGTTAGGTTCTGATTAGCTTGTAAGGATTACCATTAGATTCTACAATTTGATTGGGTAGCCACTGAGTATGGCCACCTATCCTCTGAATCCCATTGATACTATACCAATCTTGTCTATGAGGTTAACAAATTCCTTGTTCTCAATCTGTAAAGGCCTCATCCTTCCAGTTATAAAAAGAAGAAGAGTTTGTCCCAGTAACTTCAGCATATATTTCTTAATATCAGATTTGACTCCATAGTTTTCATAAATGAGATCTCAATTAAAAATTCATAATTATGATTAAGGAAAACAATAGCAGGAGCGGATATCACTAAAGATCCAAAATGCAGTGGTAATGTGCTATATGCTCCTTCAGAGGTTGTGGTCTGAGTGTGGCGGTACCATAGATTTTTGATGGTCTATGTCCAGAGCAATCTACAGTTTCTTCACCAGTTGAGTGGACACAATATTAGTCAGTGGCTCGCTTTCTACAATAGCTCAGATTTTGAGCTTACTTACAGAAAATATTATTATAGTTACACTCTGAGAAATACAATATGCAAAAGTTAGTGTATTGACAGCCAAATTTTCCACTTGATATAAATAAATTTGAATAGTTTGTTGTAATTGGCTGAGGCTCAACTACAACTTCACAGGTCAGCTCCTTTTTTATAATAGTATGAGAAACTGTATGGAGACTGTAGTAATAAAGACAAAATATAATTAACTTATCATCAAAGGGTTTTTATTAGACTTAAAAAACTAGCTAGTTGAAAATAAAAGATCCCCTTAATTTTTCATTCCCATCATAATAAACTACAAGTTAGATTTCTAAGTAGTGCATAGTTATTCTGGAAAAATGGTAGACAACATTGGCTTGGATTTTTGGGGGCAAAATCTTTAATAAATTGTTTTTATACAAAGGGGCAAAGATAAAGATAAAATAAATAAAAATTTATTCAATTTATGATGCCAAAAAAGCCTTATAAATTGATAGGAAGTGATTTAGGGGAAGTTGCCAACGAGATGGTGAGAATATAACCCTCAGTAGCTGTTCAGCTGCATATAAAAACTTGGGCACATGGGCAAAGTAATCCGCCATGACTTAATATAATGGATTAACAATAACGTTGAGGTAATTCGCTGTAACTTGATTTGACAGATTAATCTTGGCGTCAAGTCCTGGGGAATCAAACCCTTAATCTAAAATAAAAATTAAATAAGACAAAATTAAATGAAATAATTAAATGGTTGGTCATACCAAAATTGAAAAAGTTCCTTTACTTGACCAAAAATTCCATCACAGAAATGACCAGGGGCTAGATTGTAACTAGAAAGATGAAGCCTATAGATCAGGTAACAAATAAACATAAGTAATGATTTGATGATTTTAAATGCACTGGGTAAGAGTGTGTGTTCTCCAAGGACACCCTAAATTCTCCTAGTCATAAATAGATGGCACCAGAGGCAACAATAGTGTCCTTTTTTGGATTGGCAAATTGGTGGAATGATCTTACCATACAACCTTTCAAGAATTTACAAAGTGATATATGCTCCCATGAAGGCATGATGCCCTGGATTAGTACGCTAATCCCAGTGCAGAGTGGAAGTCCATTGGACTTCAAGATGCGCTGGGGTAAATTTATGGTATTTTGGCCACTTTTATGATACTCAATGGGAATAATTCCCCTAGCTGACTCAACGGTTATGATTAAGGAAGGATGAGAGGTGGCATCAAGCTATTTGAAAGATTTAGATTCCACTGGCACTGGAATCTGCATAGGTACAGTATTATCATTGGCTTCTAATCTACCATCCATTGCTAACAAAAAAAACTGCTGTTTCTTCATCTGACGTTAGCACCCTATCGATGGGATCAATTGAGCACTCAACAAACATAGCTGCCAGGCCCATTTTTTAGAGGATTTATTGGTTATAATAAAGGGGCACATGTTATCCTCCTAAATCCAAAGTATTTTCCACAAGATTGTCTATCAGACCATATTTCCTCATAAAAGAGGCTCCAATAAGTATCTCATAATTGTCATGAGGTAAAATGATGATGAGAGCTGACAACACTTTAGTGAAAATCCTAGCGACAAGGAGTTATATTATCCCAGAGAGGTAGTGGTGTTAGGTCTCACATTGCCATATTCTTTGCAATGGTCGATATCAGGTTTAGTATCTAGTTTTTTTACTAGTTTATGAAGAGATTATATTGATGGGGCTCCACTGTCCACGATGCCCTGAACTGGTACATTGTGCATGCTAATATTAATGTAGGGACACTCAACGTGATTCTCTGGGCTGGTAGCATGTGAATGTCAAGAGTATCTTCTTGACTCAAATAATTAAATAATCAGTATTCGCCTCAGACTATGGAATTGTAGAAAACTTGGGGGTTATATTCTTAAATTACTTTTCCATGATGAGGGTTTGTTCCATTATGGTTAGTTCATTAGCTATGATTATTGAATTTTTTGGTGGATGTAGAATATCTAGTTCTGCTCCACAAGAGCTTTTCCAAACTCCTTATCAGTGGTAGCAATCAACAAATAAATACTTGTCTCTATCTTGGAGGGCTTGTATTAAGGGCACTGAAAGTAAGAGCGCAGCTTAGAGGCAATTTACCATTTTTGGTAACGGTAGTTTTAGAATTTAAAAAAGTAACATAGACCAATACAATTCTTTATGAGGGTCGCAGGTGTGGTGAAAAGTGATCTTGGCGTCAAATTGGCTCAGAACCTAGGCCCATACAATATTTGAGCCTTTTAGTATAAGCAATCAGTGATGGTCAAATCTTCTTTGCCTGATTTAAAATTAATATCCAGAAAAGCAGTTTTTCAGCCTATCATCAGTTGTGCACCACTAAACTCATCAATAACAATGTTTATGGCATAAAGGTAATACATGGCATCTTCCATTATTTTCAGCAGTACCAACTTCTGGCTATAAGTATCCAGAAAGTTCATCAGCGTAGCTAATTTATTATGGTCATTGATATCTCCCATCATGATTTTTAGTAATTTTCAAATTTTATTTTGGGGAAGGCTGACCATGGGATGGACACTTCCAAAAAAACAGTGACAACAGAACACCAAGAAACCATAAGGGCACCCCAGAGGAGCAGAAGCTACCTCCTGTTGCCAGAAGGACTACCAGTGGAAGGAAGAGGGGGAGTTTCAGGTGAAGTATGTGCCAAAACTGAACATGAATGAAGGAAAAGGTCTGATGATAGGAACCAGATGGGGAACCAGGATGACACCAACTGGTGGAGGCGGGATGGCAGGTGGCCAAACAACCAAGCCTGGAAGTGATCCATAAGGTGAATGTGGAGGCGATGAACAGCTTCTTGGAGGGTGGGGTAGTGCCAGAAAGTGCGTCAAGGATAATAGTGTGGTTCATCCATAAAACTATTGTAAAAATTAGAACGCGGGGAGAAGGGTGGATAGGGGAGGTCATGAAAAAGGCAAAGATGTTCTTAGATAGGCTGAAAGTCTTTGCTCTCTCCTGGCAAAAGAGGCGCATAACATCCTGAAAGATCGCCTGTGATGGCGGGAAATCTTTTAAGCGGTGGACTAATGGCCCATATTGACCACACACAATGCATGAAGACTGAGTGGCATTTTACCGCTCAGCATTCAGGTACACCTTTCTCAGGCATCTCCCCATATGGGCGCAAATCTGGGACTGTAACAGTGAATGATTTGTGTACCGCAAAATGTCCTTTTGGGTCTCCAGAGAGTACTTGATGTCCATATTGTCAAGGTAGTCCACATGGGCAATTTGGGAGGGACATTGGGGTAACAGGTTCTTCAAAATGACTTACCACGGACTTCTTGCTTGAAGTGGGAGTAGGGTAACCCCTCTGGGAAGTGTGTCCACTGATGCTGATTCTCCACTTAGCGCTCTGAATAGAGAAGAGAATTTTTTTGAAGTGGGTGGCGTCACATGCAGGCCCACAGCAGAGAGATGAGAGGCAGATAATTAAATAAGAGAATGGGGGTGGGTAGGATTGTGGTGGCAAAGGATGTGGGCAAAATTTAAGTGGGCCGCACGTGACCAGTGCTGGTCTGAGACTGTGGAGTTGGTGACTGCAGCGATCCAGGTTTAAGTATATTGGTGGAATGGGCCTCAAAGTTGCACAGGCCCATGCCACCACTATGGTTAGGGCCAAACATGACATCCAGGCGCACAGGGGGAGGGCGGCCTAACCAAAGCCACCCTTGTAGGAGGACATACAGTGAAATGAAAAAAGAGGGGGAAAAGGGACAGCATGGGCCACAAACCAGACTTTTGACAGAAGCATAGAGTTGGCAAGCACTACACAGCCTGTGAGAAGTATGGTAAGCTATGAGGGAGGCGACGTGCTTTGTGACACTGTCTAAGATGTGGTGCTACATTACCAATTAGGCGGACCCATCTGCCTCCAGCCACATTCCCAAATGGTGCACCGGACGAGAAGTTGGTCTTGACATGAAAGGGTGTACAAGCAGGGCAGTATGGGGTGGTCAGGGAAAGCGAAACAGAGAGCTAGCTGCTGGAGCAGGCTGACTAAGGGGCATCGGTGACCAGTGAGCTTGGTACCAGCTAAGGAGAATGATTTCAGTTTTGGAGGCATTAAGGGTGGCGTTACTGACCCTAGAGTAATCCTAGATAGTTTCCTTCAGAGCGCGTGCATCATAGTTGTCAGACACTCCACCCACACAATAGTCAGAAAATGCCAGCATACTAACAGGTTCTTGGCCTTGCACATGGACACCAGCAAGGCATGCATTTACATTGCATAGAAGTGGGTTGATGCTGAAGTTGTTTATTAATGTACTTAAAGGGTCCCCTTGGCGGAGAGCCCTTTGATTGTTGACCACATTAGTGAGAAACCAGGTCCACGCACAATCATTGTGGTAGACTCCGTGAGCAACATCACACAATTTCATGAACCAGTGGGGGGTGGAATTTGTGGAGGAAGGCTTTGAGGTAATCCCAGTTGACCCTATCATAGGCTTTTTGTTGGTCTAAGAACACAAACGACCCAGTAGCCGTGGATTAACAGACATTGGCTATGGTGTGCATGTTCTCCTATATTGACCTTTTTGGGGATAAAACCAAACTTCTCTGAGGAAATGATTTCAGAGGCAACAACCCCAGGGCGGTTGGCCATAATTTTAGTGCATATTCTAGTATCTGTATTAGTAAGTGATATGGGGCGCCAATTCTCCAAGTCCAGCTTATCCACTTTCTTATAAAGCATTATCATATAGGCCTCCTGGCCCCCAGGAAGGAGGCGCGATTCTAACAGACACTTGTCCAATGAGGCAAGCAACAAAGAGGAGAAATAATTAAAATATTTCATGTAGAACACATAAGGAAACCCATCTGGACCTGCGCACTTCCAGTGCAGTGCACCGCAAATGGCATAACAAAGTTCATCATGAGTAATATTTATTAACTTTAGGTAATGGGAAATGGTGCAGATATGTGCGCTAACAAGAAACTCTTTAATTGAAGCAGGTTCAACAGGTTTGGAATTATACAACTCATAGTAAAAGTTATGAACTTCAATTACCACTTTAGTTAGAGTGTCTGTGACGTAGATGTCTGGCCACCTTACCTGTGTGCAGGCCAAGCTCTGTCACGGTGTAAAGAATTTGTGGAAAAAATAGGCGGAGCATGTGCCACCCGCCGTTATCTTTGTTGCCTTGAACTGAACAAAACGCAATGTTTGTGTTGTCTTGCCAGTGCGTTGAGATGAGCAGACACTTCTGACCTCTTACAACCCCAAGCCGGGTTGTACCCTGCAGCAGGGACATTGGACTCCAGGTGGTCCACTTCTGCTAGCATGCACTTAATGACCGCCAAAGCGTCCTGAGAGCGTCTTTATGAGATGTGGCGTGCCTGAAGGATGGTGTTTGATTTAAAGGATGACCAGGTAGAAAGTGGATCTAAACAGAATGATGTGTTGAACTCTGGTGCCAAATTTCAGTGTCTACCCATGCTGAAAACATGGGCGACGTGATTTTGACCAGGTGAAGTTTGCACCATTTGACAACTGTGCCATTGGGCTTGACAAAGTGAAGGCAACTGACACAAGCCTGTGGTCAGAGATATCAATTTTTGTCATTATAAAGTGCTCAACCTGGGGGTGAAAGGTTAACAGTGAAAGAATGTGGTCAATGCATGACATATACCTCAGCTGATCGTTGTGCACATGGGGCGGGACATGTTTGGTAGCAACGGCGCATGCTTGGGGAGGGTATCAAAAATCCCCAAGGTGGCTTTTAGAACGCGAAGTTTGATGTGCCCCTGCAGGGGGGGTAAGCATTGAAGGCCAGCGGTTGGTGGCTAGGTTTGCCCAGCAGTTCAGGTCGCCCACCACAAAGGAATTATGTGGAAGTGGGAGGGAAGTTACGGCTGAGAGGAAATCCCAGTGAGCCTGCACACAGGTTGGGGTGTAAAGATTAACTATAGAGTGCACTTCATCGTCTCATGAAAAAGACATGATCAGCACATGACCATCGAGATACAAATTTTTAGATATGGATCTAAAACTATGGTACACACATATAAGCACCCCACAGTGCTATGACCAAAAAGAAAGGGAGGTGAAGAAAATGGTTGCCCATGTGTCCTTGGCACCTTGTGGACAGTGGTATGCCTGAATTTCCAGGATGTCCACAGGTAGATAGTTTTTTAAAAACTCAGTTTTCTAACCCAGTATGGTGAGGCCTTGAGTCCAGTGATGTTCAACATCCCTATTGTTAAGTAGCCCCCATCACACCTTAGGTGCAATGGGAAGGGCCCCTTGCCCTTCCTGCGCTTCTTGTTCAGCATGTAACTTGATGGCATTGCATGTATGAGAAGAAACCAAACTATAGTAGACTTAGGGACAAATTAGTTTTCTTAGATTTTTTGTTTTGGGTTTTGACCTCAAACAATTTTTCACATTTAAGTGCTCCCCCGGTGCGCCTTCAGAGGTTGATACAAAATTGGGGAGGTTGGGTTGAGAGATTTGGTTTCGTTCAGTGTTTAGTAACTTTGCACGGGTAAATCTGACTCAAAAGCCTGGTCCGCAGGCTGGTGGGCCCAATTTGATTAGTGAGCGAATTCTTGAGCCGCTTTGGCTGCAAATGACTTGATGTCATCTTGGGTCTGGGAAGGCAGGATCACAGACGCTGTCAAAGCTGCTGCCTTGGCCACTGCTCTATGGGCCTGTTTGGCCTTCTTGCGCTCTTGTGGGGACACAGCTTTAACCTGTATATAACACCCCTGCGCACCCCATGGTAAGCCAGCATTGGTATCAATGGTGGGTTTGTAATTGAAGTCTGCGCTTCTCATTGCATATGGGAGAATTTCATGCTGAGTGATGTCCTTTCTGGAAGGGCAGGTGTGTGCTTTATGGCCAAAAGCATGACAATAGGTGCAAATAGGGGGTGTATCCACCATAGCATGGAATGGGTGGGAGTCCTGCCCATCAATATTGATAATTGCAGTGTGTGAAATTTGAGTTAAGTCTTCCACGATGACTGCAGATGGGGTGATCACTGCAATTGCTCTGCCTGTGCTAAGCTCCAGCATAAGCGTGAAACGCTGCATTTCAAAATGATTGTATTTCCCTGTAACTTTTTATTCCATCTAAGAGATAGCGTTATGGTACTATACGTCTGTAAGAATTGGGACCAGCCCTTGCAACTGGATAGGATTCAGCACCCCTTCCAGACGAAAAGGGGCCCCAAGGCTCCTGTGGACCCTCTGTCACAGCTGGGCGACCTCGCCCATGTTATAGATGAGCGCTTGGTGATGGATTTCCTACCCAAAGCCATCCCACTCCCACCTCTTCCCCCCTCTTCCCCCCTTCTCAATCTTGGTAAGATTGATAGAAGGGGTCTGCAGGGAGATGGAGCACATCAGGGGGCATGGAGAGGGCCCTGGGTCCACCCACTCCCCAGGCAAGCCATGGCCAAAATTTGGGAAAATGGCAATTCTTAATATCAGAGCCCAGCCAGTCATTTCCAGACTGGGGGAGCTGGTCTGAACTGGCCTGCTTTGAAAGTCAGATTGGAATACAGCTTGGATCACAAACCTGGTTCTGAATGACTCAGATCACCTGCTCAACGCTCTGAGATAAATCCAGGGAGTTTGGATTGTATGAGTAGCCCAGTCAAGGGATCAGCTCAAACCATGACAAATCTGATCCATGGACCCCTGCCTCCCGAGAAGAATCTGGCCTGCCCCAGCTGTGCAAAAAGGCTGATTCAAGTCATCAGGACCTGGATCAGTAGTATTGATTTGGCTTGGTCCCAAGAATTTTGGAATTTTGCAAAATTTTTTTAAGCTTTTGCCAGAATTGGGAGCCGCCTTCTACCCCCCTCCAAGCCAGCCAACCGAATCCCTTCCCCACTCCCTGAATGACCAATCCTTCAATACTTCTTCATGCCTATCACCCAGTTTAAAAGGCAACTGGCCCCACCAATGGCAGTTGTCAGTTCATTCTTTTTGCCTTTCATTGAAATAAATCCAAAAAAAGCCGCCTAGTTTGCTGCGGCCTCCATCTGCCTTAGAACATTTATAACCAATTCTGTTGATTGATCTGATAAAATGCGCCATCGGCCAAATCCTCTTTCCAATGTTTGCTGACTGGATTATCTGGTCACTCGATCCTGCCATGTGGCAGCAGATTGTAAATGCAATAATATGCCCTGCCCCTGACAATAAACCCGCTGCTTCATTTGTTTCCACACATCCACTAAATGGAGACCCTTCCATTCATTTGATCGCCAAGTCCACTGAAACTGTTACCAGTTGGAGCAGCCCCAAGGTGTCCCTGGCCTGCTGTGCATGGGTTCAGCTTCCATAGACACCCCTGCCACTGCAGGTCCAGCCCACCAGTGGGACCTAGAGCGCCCCCTCCAGGGGAAGCACAGTCTCAACCCCTCTCACGGGGTTTACCATACCTCTACCCATATTTCCAATGTTATAGTGACCTCTGTGCCATCTCCCGCTGGTGAACAAGCCCCCTATCAGGTTCTGAAGGCCAGCAACTGCAAACCATGGAGGAGTCGTCATCCTTTCTGCCTCTCCCGCCCTTGGGGGTTGCCCCTGTATGAATTGCAGTTGCCCCCAGCGACCATCTAGTTTGCCTTGGGGGCCTTCAGTACATTACTGAACGTTTGCTTTCCTCACATTTTCCATAGATCCCCACTTCTATTAGTCACCCGGACCTCTATGCCTCTGGCATTCTAGGGCCTCCACTGGGTGTTTGCGCACCCCAACTGGGAGTTCAGTCTAGTTCTTCCTAGCCATATCCATGACAACGTCTCACCATTGTGGGGAGAAATTCAAAAGTGACAAAAATTTTGTTAGATTTGGTCTAACATGCGCACTTTGTTTTGACCACCCGTTGACCATCTGGGAGATCAACCACCACACGCGCCTGTGCAGCTTTGTCCACTGCTTGCACTGTTTCAAACCTGATGTCCAACCAACCCAAGGTCATAGAATGAGGTGCGACATACACAACAGCTGGGAAGTGTTTGTGCACATCACCACAGAACTTATCCCAAAGTGCCATTAAATTTATATCCAGAAAAACTCGAACCTTATGATCCACTGATGACAGGGGCTGGGAGTGTGGAGTTTTGATGTACTGGTTACACTTTTCTTGCCAAGCTAAGATCTCCGCCAAGATACTCTTCACAGTTTTTTTTTCAGTTTTGTCTTGCCACTGGTGTTGCTGGGAAGTTTTCTAACTTTGGACGGTGAAAAAACCGACCTTGTGCACTTTAGCACGCGTGCCCAACCTTTGCCCAACATTGGGTGCACATTCTCTCCTCGCATTGATTATTAAACTTACCAGTATTGAATCAGATCAGCTGCAATAAGTGATTGCAACGAGAAAAGAAGTTTTAGTAATTTTTAAATAAACAAACGAAGGTTTGGATATAACATGCCCAATAAAATTAAGCAAGTTGATGGGTTATCTGAAGGAGAAGGTACCAGAGTGACTGGAGGATATGAGTTATAAAAGAAGTGACCGCTGTGGCAGGGCTGGCTGTAGCAGTCAATAGAAGTATAGTTGTTAATATGTTGGGCCCAATAACCCCAACTTCCTCCATAGGATCATCAGAATTAGAAGCTGATGAATTGATTTGCAACACGCTAGTCTACACTTAAAAGTTGCACTTAAGTTCTTGACAGAGTTGCTTTATTTCACTAGCAAAGTGTTGATATTCTGCCATATGTGTTTTTTAGCCTTCTGCTGCTTCTAGATAGCTTTTCCCAACTGAGATCAATATTTTATTTCCTGTACCAATATTGGACTAGGATTTTAAAAGTTTTTATCTCCTGATAAATTTTTGGGGATAAAGAAATTGTTAATTCCGCTGAGGCATCTTTAAATAAAGCTTCAGCAAATTGGGCCATGAAGTTAGAACTTGACGGACCTTCCCCATAACCAGGTTCATCATAAGGAATATACAGCAGGTCGCCCCAACAGTTGCCACTAAAATATTGCATTTTGAGACTTTTTAATAGAAGACTGGATACCAAAAGTGGCTCCTGTAGTGAGAACCAAATGTTATAAATAGCACTGAGGCTCAACAAATACAAGGGATAACTACTTTTTCTATATTGAATAAGAGAAACTGTATGGAGACAGTAGCCATAAAGACAGAGAAACAACTAAATTATCATCAAAATTATCTTTTATAGAAAGCTAAAACTATCCAGGTGAAAAAAAGAGATTCCTTTAATTTTCCATTCAAATCATAACAAACCACAAGAGAGAGTACCAAGCAGTGCATAATTATTCTGAAAATGGTAGATATCATTGGCTTATATTTTTGGGACAAAACCTTTGCTGATTGTTTTTATGCTGGTGGGGCAGAAGAGAAAATAGAACAAATAAAGAGTTTTAATTTACTATGACAGAAAACTTGTAAATTGATAGGAAGTAATTTGGAAGTAACTATTATTGGGGTGGTAAATATTTGACCTCATTAGCTATTCAGCTACATTTAAGAACTTAGGCACGTGGACAAGGTAATCTGCCACAATTTAATATGTTGGATTGACAATAGCGAGGCAATCTGCTGTAACTTAATCTGACAAATATATCCTGGCATCAAGGCCCAAGGAACTGAACCCCTGATATAAAATAAAAATTTAAGTAATTAAAATAAATATTTATTGGTCAGACCAAATCGTACATGGCACCACCTTTTATGTATATAGGTCTTAAAAATAGTGATGGGTATCACCACTTTGCTCCCTTCTAATTTGGGAAAATTAACAGAACTAAAAGAAGCTCATGTTGCTCTAACTGCTGATCATGAGGCTTCACTACAGCTTCCTGCGCCAACTTGACGTTGTCTTTTTTGGAGAGAAATAAATAACTGCTACCCTATCATCCACTAAACGTGGTTGACCCTCTGGAGGCGGGTTGGCTTTAATAGATGCCAGCTTATCAGAACGTAGATTTGGGGATTGGTGCTAACCTGGGATTTTTGTAGAGGTAGCGGAGGAAGAAAATTTTAAGACTACTATACCCTGACTTTTCTCAAGTCCCTTCATGCATGGGCCTCATTAAATGAACTTTGGGTTTAGCGCCCAGCATAGTACAGAGATATGAATAATGCTTTAGGCTTTTAACAATGTAATAGGGAATATGATTAATATTAGGTCTGTTAGAATGAGGAACTTGATGCCAAGTTAATTCTTTCTTCTGGGCTATGTCCCTAAGTTGAGGGGTCACAAGGATCCAAATCACTTTTGTTAGGTGCCTCAAGAATGGCTGCACATTTGCCAAGATAATTTAACATGTTTTTAATATCATTCTTATTATTCAAAACATGTATCAAACCTGATACAACTCAGTGTAAGGCTCACGTGCATGGCAAAGAGCAATCTGGGAGTCAAGATCATTTATTACATTAGCCTCAGATAAAGTCTGTGCCTTTAAATAAAAACGCTTGACAAAAACTTTCAAGATTCTTTTTGTTAAAAGAGATAATGAGGAATTCCATTTACAAGTGATCATCATTTCTGCACTGCCAAACTCTATATTAAATAAGGTTCTTAGCATTATGGTAGGACAAGCCATCCTTCTTTAATTTACGCATAACCAACTCCTGACTTTTAGAGTCCAGAGAGTTCATCACTGCGGCCAACTTAGTAGTTTCAGAGCTCCATCCATGCAAATCATATAGAGATCAAAAATTGTGCACTTTCACATTCATATCAAACTTTGGTAAGTTGACATGGCTAACATAAAACTGAGGTCAATGGCTGCAGAGCCTAAGGGCCTGAGCTGTCCTCATGTTTTTCTGAGTTTGGAAGACAAGGAGGTGTAGTGACACAATTTTAGCAGCCATAGTGGAATGATGCGCAGAAGCTCCAACAGTCAGAATGGATGGAAAAACAACAAGCAAATTACACTTAACATTGTGCCTCATCACCATCCCTATCAGATTCTATTAAAAGGGTTTCTGGAGTGACTTGACCCTGGTGACAATTGCATAGATACTGACGAATCTCCAAATAAAATTGATTCATTAACTCAGAAAAATGGCGACGCTTAGCCTTCAACACAATTTATTTATTAGCAATAAGTTGATTAGCGGCGGGAAAGTCTGCTTTTAAGGTGAGTTTTCATTCATTAGGGACCTGACTTTTGTCCCTGAGCTGTAGTATCTATATAAGGAATTAAGTTCCTGATAAAGCTCAGTAATGGAGGGCACTGCTACAGTCATATTCAAATCTAGGCCTTTGAGGCGGCGTCTATGAGCTTCTGTAACTTCTACTAATTCTTTTACCCTAATCTCATAACTTATTATGATGTCAGCCAGTAAACCAATGTGAGCATTCAAGTCCACTCATACTTTATGAATCTAAGCGGAATAATTTTGTGAAGCCTCATGGCCAACCAATACTATGTTTAAGGGTTTCACTACCTCCACTGTGAGATATTTAATAAGGTTATCATAAAATTATACTCAATAAAAAATGCACAGAGAATCAAGGTGGCCCATGTAGTAAACACTACCGTTGATTTTGGCACTTAGACGTCATATTTCAGATGCACAGACCAATATACACAACTATATCAGATATTGCTTGATGACAGCAATCTAATTAAAAATCAAAAAGATCTTATTTTAAGAATAAGCCTCCTATTAATAAAAATAAGA
Source organism: Massospora cicadina (assembly GCA_022478985.1). Lineage (NCBI taxonomy): Eukaryota > Fungi > Entomophthoromycota > Entomophthoromycetes > Entomophthorales > Entomophthoraceae > Massospora > Massospora cicadina. Next base: position 65,151 of record JAKSZP010002996.1, read on the forward strand.
GAGATGTAATGGAGTATCTAATAATTTCAGTCACTCTGTGGCCCACTATACTAAACTTAATAGTGGACTAAAACTAACCTCTTAGGGAAAAATAAATCCCTACAAATGGCAGTCTCACTTAGATATGCTCTCACTACCAGGCTCCTCATTGGTGCATTTCGTGATTACTAAGCAGAAATAATGAGTGGCAACCTACTGAGAGATCTGAATTGGGCCTGAAAAGTGAGTGAATAGGGCTTGTAGAATTTCTTATCATAAGATCTTTATGCCAGTTGTAATTAGATATGCCAGATGTAACCAAATCACCAGCGTTGTGGCCATACTAAATATATGGGACCCTATTACCAATGTTTTTATGTTGAAATGGGAAAGATAGTATAAGCTGAATGAAAGTAGGAGGCAATAATGCAATTAAGGCCACGGCCTCAGTGGCCAATAATATAAGGGAATAAGAAATGCACCAGCAGGGATTAGGGATTTAATTATAGTAAATCAACAATTGGCCAACTACATAAAGAATGTAGGCCGCGGTGTGAAGTGATTACCTAAAAATGATCTAATCCTCTACCTAAGTATTGATTAATGTAAATATTAAAAATATAAAATTAATATATACCAGATGGCTGGGTTACAATTACAACATGATACTTATGCTATTGATGGGAATATTTTATACTTAGCCATGTACTTTGTAGTCTAATCCTTTGTATCTGATTACTTGAACATCAAAATTCTAAGGCTCTATTTAAAAATTTTAGATTTATAAAATATTTTTAGAAACCTCTCTGCTTGGCATAAATTTATGATCAAATTAATTTTGATAAATTAAAAGCAAACACTTAATCACACACTGAAGTCTTGCTCCAATGTCATTGGATCCCCTGCCAACTGTCCAGCATGAGGCAGTGGTGAATCTCCCCCTCCATTTTTCATCCAATAGGAAAATGCGCTCAGACTGGCTCGCCCAGTCAATCCAAACCCTTAGGATGATTTGTTACTCCCAAGGATCTTGATGCCCATCTCGCCCAAACCCAAGCGGTGCCCCGCTGCCCCCTGGTGCTCCCCCGGTGCAATATGCATTTCAGCCTTAGGGTCAAATATGGGAAATTTTTTCCCTACAACGACCAAGCCATTATCAAAATGGCTCAGGCGGTGATGACACCAGCCTGTTTTATTGACTTCTGCACCTATAAGGGGTACTTTGATCTTGGTTTCCCCTGTGAAGCTGATGCAGCCACTGCATCAATGGTGCCATTAATTTTCAACAATATTCCCCTCCCAACAACTCGGACCTGGCTCCCAATGGACACCACCTTGGTGGTCCAGTTCGCGGGTTTGCCCACCCACCTCACCCCCAAAGTGCTCCACCAGGAGCTGATGGAAGGTTTGGCAGCCTATGGCACCAACCCCATCTTACAATTTGTGGTCCCAAATGGGGCCACACGCCTCGCTGGGCCTTGGGCATATGCCATGATCAGCCCTGAATTTATGAAAATTTCTTTGGCAATTCCCCCTCATGCCACCATCCCATCTGCCCCCAACCATCCATTCTGGGCCCGCGTTGATGGCGGATGGAGGATTTGTCCATCCTGTTTCAAGTTAGACCACTCAAAATGTAAATTCCCATACTCATAAACTTCCACCAATGCCAAAAGTTTGCTGGACGCCCACCAATCCACTGCCCATCCTGCGCCAACTCTGACATGGGGTACAATCCTAACTTCCCCTCCTCCAATGCCTGATGCTGCAGCTGCACCTACAGCCACCAATCAGCACCCATCCTGCCCCAATGCCACAAATGATTCATCTAACCAAACATTGGATTGGATCCTAGTTTGATCTCATGCATCCATAAATGAATCAAACAAACCTCAACTGTACGTTGATTCCCCAATCCAATTCAACCAAAATCCATGGGAATTACTGGATTAAATCAACGAATCAGGTAACGTCATTGAAGAACTGATGCTGCAACTTGAGCGGCTCTGTAACACAGAATGTGATGCGAAATTTCCACCTCAAAAATATGTACCACAACCTAATGCCAAACCTTTCTACAGCGACCACCAGCTTGCATTAGAAGCAGCCGCCACACCAGATTTCCATCCACTTTGCAAAGCTGCTGCCAAATCTGTGGCTGCGCTCACAGGAGGAATTCCACCTCCCATCATCTTTATAAATCTTACTACACAAAGTAAGATCAACATGAAAACTTTACATAAAAACATCACTGAAGCCATCCAGAACGTGGTAACAGTAGCACGGAATCCAAAAGCAAAAATAACCTGAACCAACATTGCCACATTTGTTAAATTCCCAGACGCCTGCCTCAAAGCTGAAGACGCTTTGGGCAAATACATCGTTGGTATAATGATGGCTGGCAACTATTCGGAAGTTCCAGTCATCAAGGATATTGAACTCCATGCCGCCAATGCCCCCACACCCTTACTATCTGCCTTAACACGCACACTACTCTGGAATGAGATGGATGCGGCCAAAGATGAGCCCCCAGATCCCCCTTCCCGTCCACCATGGAGGGATAGCAGTTTTGCTACCCACCTGGTTGAATATATTGTTAGGTACGATTTAATTGATCCATTCATTTTGGGCGTTTCATTTGAATCGTTATTTTTTATTATGATTTTAGTTTTAGTTTGGTAATGTCCGTCCCCTGGTCAGCTTACCTCAGTTAAATAAAAATATTTTTAGAGTCTCCATAAGAGTGCCAAAAATTATATTAGAGATTCTATCAACATCAATTGGATTTTTATTTCAGGTACATTTCTGTTGCATTTTTATTGTTTCCTGGGTTGTTTAACTGTAATTCTAATATTATAGATATTTTACTGTAATTCCTCATGCATCAGTGTCAGAATTGATGTTCTTTACTGTTTTCATCACACTAACCCACTGAGTCTTATTAAATATAATTCTTGGTTTATTCAAGTACCAAAATGCTAAGTCCTAAACCCATGCCAAAAGAGAGTTTCTTCAATTAGTTGGCAATATAGGTGTAGGTTTGGAAAAACCCCTACGGCTGGACTGGGAGAAATTTCCATTCCAAACTAAAAAAGGGAGGAAGTCGAAGGCCATTTCTCTCCTCATCCTGGGCTATTTAGCCCATGTGGTAGACGAGAGGTGAGTAATAGCATATCCCCTGTGGATTACGCCTCTCCTGCTTGTTCACCACTAAAGAGTTGGTGAGTAAAAACTGGAGGTTATGTCAGGAGGTGGCAGAAGCCATTGCCAGAGGAAGGTGGTTGGCGTGTGTCCCCAGGAGGGGGTATCCAGTGTTTTAATTCCACTGAGGAAGTTGAGTTATATTCTGTTGAGAAGGTTGAGCCGCATTATATGAATTTAAGGGCCCAAAGTTAGTTTTGGGTAAGAAATTCCACATCCACTAGGGTTACCTCAAAAGTGTGCAAACAAGCTCATCCCCAACAGGTATGGTCATGGTCAATCCCTTCCCCAACCAATGGGGCTGGGCATATCTGGTCTGGCCATGGGAACAACCTGCCACTTGCTAAAGATGTCGTCATCATTGCATTAAGTGCAGTTGCAGAAGCATGAATATTCTTCTCAACAAATTTGTTTTAATTCCCTGATTAGGTCAGATCTTAATTGGTATCAGAAAACACTTTGTGATGACGATGGCAAAATTAAGTCATGAAATGCTCTTGATGGTAGTGCACTTAGACTAACTCCCCATGGTGCAAGAATTTAAACAGAGGCTCCCAACAGGCTTTCTTTCACTCCTTTTTTCCCCTAACACCATTTTTGGTTCAATAAAATTCCTAAAAAATTCCTAAAATCTAATTTGTGAACTTTAGAGTTCTGTTGATTCATTAGTGGTGATTTCCAATTCTGGCAATCCCTAGTTAATTCCATAGCTAGCCTTATCATATTCCATCTGTCAATGAGGATGGATGTGCCTAAGTTATTTTTGCTGAGATTCTGGGGTTTACCCATCCAGAGTTCCAGGATGGTCTTATTAATATTATCAGCACGCTCCGTGACAATAAGGCAGTCCTAAATTATTAAAGGAATTTCATACTTGTTGAAAGTCACATCCCACCAGGTTGAGATGCGAAGATCCACCTCAACTTTAACAGCCTCATGATACCAGATGAGGATATTTAAGGCAATGTACGTCATTGACTTAATGATGGCCCAATAGTCTGAAGTGTAGTGTCTAAACCAGCCAATCTTGCCTTTGGGGTCTAGCCTATAGTTGCTTACAAATTTTCAAGGCTAGCAACTGTGTTAAAAGATTACTTTGCTGTTGTCAATGCTTAAATTATAATTAAAACTTGAAGTAATTGAGAATTTAAGATATGATGGTCTATTCAAGTTTTTAGTAAGTTTATTTTGAGGAATGAAGCCGTGGATAGAATTCTAAACTGGGTACAATGAAAATGTCACCCCTAGTTTTAAAGAAAACCAAAAAATGAAAATTGAATACTTTAGGCATGAGAGCCTAATTGATACCAGCATCAATGGAGAGTTGAGAACCTAAACAAATCTTATATTCTTAGTACAAATCATGAAATGCTTTATCTCAATTTTCCCTAGATGGTATATGTGAAAATTGGTGCAGCGATATCATATTTTTGGAGCATGAGGTATACCCCTAACAATCACAAGAAACTGTTTAAAGAGATTAACCTTTAGCTAAAGCTAACCAAAACGAATTATACCAAAATAGGGCTTTTATTATATAATAAAAGTAAGCATTCTTTATTATTTGATACTGCCAGAGGCTCACAGCTCTTACAAGCAATTCTTTTTAGTAGGCACTCGCAGCTTACTTTTGGAAAAAGATCCACTTGCCATTGACACTCCTCCTCAGATATGCTTCATATACCAGCATTATTATTAGTGTTTCTATCAGTACCAAGCAGCACCCCAAAATTGGTAGGCTAAAATGATCTATCTGAATTGGGCCAAATAACTGGAAACTAGAGCTTGAAGTATTTTCCTCAAAAAAGAGATAATCCGCTGGCTTATCAAATTACTGGTGGATAGCCTTAATAATTAATAATGACCCTATTACCAATGTCCTATGCTGGCATAGGGCGACGTGGGGTGAATCCACTGAACTGAAATGGGAATAATAATAGTATCAATGCCAAAGCGTCAGAAGCTGATAAATATAAGGGATGGGTATTGTGATGGCAGGGTATCTGGGATCCACTGCATAGAGGTTTATACATTATGCTACTAGCTATAAAGAATAGGGCTACGCGGAATACTAACTACTAATAACTAATATCCACTATCTACTTATTAGTTCCATTATAAAATAAAAAGGAATAAAGTTATAATCTCCAAATGGTTGGTCAGATCCAATTACAACATTTCCCCCACCTGACCAAACATCAGGTAACAAAGTTGTGTGGAGGTCAACTACTTATTGGGAGACTGAGGACATTGGCCTAGAACTCTGCTGATATATTCTAAATAACTTCGCGTGCATCTTGTTGATAAGGTGGCCTTTAATAAATCCTTTAGAGTGTAGGAATTAGTAGAGGTCTTCTCAATGATCTTTAAGAGCCCTTTACATATATGTTTCAATTTAGTGGTGCATCCAAACCCATGGTTATCACAGTGTAAAACGAGTCCCTTTACATTAAAGTGAGGTAGCAGCCGCTGGTCTGCTTTATTTTCCAGGGATTTGGTTTTTCAAGACAGAACATTGTATTATGCCTCAAATTGTAGTTGGATTAAAGTATGCACCAGCATTTCCAAATATTTCGTTGGCGTCATGGCTTCTTAGCTTATGAAAGATCATAAATTTGGATGCAGCGCTGGCTGCTTTCCATAAAGTGATGTGAATGGTGATTGTCCTGTGGCCGAAAGATAAGATATGTTGTAAGCGAAAATGGCAGAAGGGAAGAAAAGGTTCCAGATGGACGCCTTCGCCATAAGAATCTTATGCAAAATCCAAACCAGAGTGCCATTCACTCATTGCACGGTATCATTAATTTCAGTGTCATAAAGCGTAGACAGTACTCAATAAATCTCCATTAAGTTGTTGAGATTGGAAATCATCTGAGACGTGAATATAATCCCATTATCCGCCAGTAAACTGAGGGCACCCAGTTCAATAAATGATATTTTACATTATGAATTTAGCTATGGTAGCAGCACATAAATTATGAACCGCTTTAGCCTCCACTACTTGGTGAGGTTATCTATGACCACAATTATGTATTTAAATTGACCTGAAGTGTTTTCCAGGGGGCCCACAATGTTAATTGAAACTGCATGCCAAGAAAAGATAGGTCTAACTAAGTGATAGGAGGTTAGGCTATAAGGCTCATCCACATGACATACTCTACAGCAGAGGAGGGTCTCTTGGATATCAAAATTCATGGATTTCCAAAGATGATGCTGTTTTAACAACTCAAACGTTTTCTTGAACCCCTTATATTCTGTCACATTGTGGGAAACTAGTAATAATATCAGTATGCTCTGATGGCTAGGGCATCCAAAATTGTTAATCGTTTTGGATATTATACAGCTTACCATTTTCAACAGTTGTATTCATTCTTAATTTCTCTAGAGTTCAAAGAACTTCTGCCAGTTAGTTGTCATATTGTTGATTCAGCATTTTGTCAAATATTTCATTGGCCACATCAGCCACTAAGGCTACTATAGACAGTCTGGATAACCCATCAGCGTTTTGATGTTTCACGCCAGGTTGATACTGGATTTTAAAATCATAACCCTGCAATTTCAAGTCCCAGCGGGCTAAACTTTCTTTGGCTATTTTAAATTTTTTAACCATTGGAGGAAAGCGTTACCTGTTACTACCATAATATTCACTCCAAGATTGTAAACCAAGAATTTCTTTACAAGCATAGATGGCTGTTAAACACTCTTTCTTGGTTAAGGTGTAGTTTTGTTCATGTACATCTAGTGTTTGACTGCAATAGGCAACTGTGTGCTAGATTACTTTATATCAAAGTTGATATACCCCCGCATGACAGTTGTGAGAGAAGCGTCTATTTATGCAACAAACGGTTTTAATACTAGGGTCCAGTAACAGGGGCGCTTGGGTAGGGTTAAGCCTGAGCTTATCAAAGGCTAGACACAGTTTACCGTCCATTCAAAGGATACTCCGTTCTTGGGAATTTGGAACAATGGTTCGCCTATCTTTCTGAATTTTTTTATAGATAAAGGCAATGATAGCCAATTATTACAAGGAACACCTGAACGTCACGCTTGCCACTCAGCTGCGCCATATGTTTGATCACTTCAACCTTTACCATCTGGGACTGTAAGCCATTTATCAATGACAAAACCCAGATATTCCAGCTGTTTGTGAAGAAAATCACGGCTATGAGGTTTGATCTTAAGATCAGCCTTAGCAAGCCGCGGAAAACATCTTCCAGATGTTGTAGATAATCTATAAACGTTCATGAAAAAAACGTTGAAAGTGTCCAAAAAACAAGGATGCAGGAAATTTTTCAAATCGCCCTTTTTACTATCCATAGCCCAATGAAAGGTCATGATAATATGCACAGCTCTTGCGGCATTCTGGTTAGCTGATAGAGACCCTGAGCCATGATCATGGTGCATTTTCTTGTTTTTCTGGAGGCAGCTACTTGCCAATAACCGAAAATTAGGTCTATTTCAGAGAAATATAGTGCTCTACCCAAGTGGTCCAGCGCCTCCTTGATCCACGGTAAAGGATAATAATCCTTTTTTTGTAATATTGTTGATTTTGCAATAGTTTATTACCCAATTAGAGCCATCTTTTTCTTAATTATCAGCACCAAGGAGACCATAGACTCTTAGAGGGCACTAACGTCCCGTGCTGTACAAGCTGATTATTTTGAACTTAACTACCTCATCTATTGCTTTAGACGTCTAATCAGATGAAGGTGAGTTGACGGATGATTTCCATTATCTATCAGATGTAGCACATCTTGTGCACAGACCAAATCACAGTCATCTTTCGCAAAAATACAAAAAATTTGCAAAAAAGCCAGTGCTTGATCTTTTCCTGTATCAGTTAACCATAAAGGTTTAATAAGGTATTAAAGAGCAAACAGATTGCTCACAGTTGTCACAAATCCCTAATTCATTGATGAGACCAAACTCATGTACATTTTGAACTTCTTCAACTGGTAGCAGATGTAAAAATTCAATCAGTTGATGTCACTAATATGCATAGGATGTGCACATAGATTTGCTAGCAGTATTTGAATTTTGCCATGGTTGCGTAAGTTAATCCCCAGAATGGCGACTGGTTCAGTTTTAGATCAAGCGAATGGAGCAAAAATTTCGCCATAGAACCCTGAGGGGATTTTTTAATTTATTTTAGTTTACATGATAACTTGTTGGCCCGCTGTAATGGTCAGGCTATGGTCAGCGTATAGTGTAATATCTATATTCCACAATCTGATCAGATAAACTGAGGGTATGGTCACACAGCCGCTGATACTCAATAGGCATTAGTACATCCTCAAAGACAAGGTTAACTGATCCTTGACGATAATTAATGAAGATCCCGTCTTTCAAGTTATTTTTAGTGGAAGTGTTTCTCCCATAATTTCTAGAATGTTTTCTTAAAATCAGTCTTGACTCCATAAGCTCTCATAAAAGATGTTATGAGAAGGAAGCCATAATGCTAATTTGCAAAAACGATAGCAGAAGATAACACTAAGGGACCAAACTGCAGTAGCAGAGCACTGTAGGCTTCTTCTGACGTAGTGGTACAAGGTCCTGCCATACCATATACTTTCTAATAATTTAGGGCTGGCTCAAGGCCTAACCTCTTAACAAACTTGGTAGACACAATTTTCACCAAGGACTCACTATCTAAAATCTCTCTGACCTTTACTTTAATTAATTTATTTTTAATATAAGTGCACTTGGAGAAGTACGCATCTGAAGCATTACTTGTGTGGATCTCCAAAGTATCAGCTTGGTCTAAACAACTATTAATAACCCTCACCTAGTTGAGGTACAGACTCCTTTAGAACTTCAATAGGTATTGCCATTTGAACCCCCTGAAATTTAAAATATTACTAGAGTCATCTGAGAGATCTTGTTGCTCTAGTTGTTGTGCATATGGTGTTGATACTATTTCCATTGACAACTCGCATTTTTTCCTTACAGGAGCAACTAGGCTTAACTACCAAATCATCAATGCATACTTGCTGATCCTCTGGAAGTGACATTTAAATCACGGCCTTCCACCAGATAGAAGTTGATTTTGAGATTTTTTCCTACATGTGTTTTTTTGGAATGGGGTGGAGGTAGACAATCCCTGTTCTACTCCAACTTGCCTTTTCCTGAATCTTTTTCATAATAAGGTTTTACTAATTGAACTTGATTCTAGAACTTAGTTTGGGAAGCTATTTAAATAGTGGCCCAGGTCCTTACAATAAAAACAAATGACCTGGGTATGGAAAAGTGATCAAAAAAGGGATATAGGGCCGAGATAATTCCTGTTTAATGGATATATACTAGAGTTGTGGGTCACAAGGTTCATACTGACTTTGTTTTGGATTTTAAAAAGAGAACGCACAACAATGGAGATAATTTGCCATATAATTTAATCTTTCTTCTCATTTAATACTGGCATCAAGGCCCTATACAATTCTGTGTAGTGCTCATAGGCGTGGCTGAGGGAAATCTGGGCATCAAAGTTATTTATAAAGTTGCCACAAATAGCGTCTGTGCATCCAAAAAATGCTCACAAATGTTTGAATAGTTTCGTCTTGTTTAAACTAGATAATCAGAATTCCAGCTTTTTAGGGGTCATCTTTTTCAGCACCATTAAATTCCTTGATAATAAGGTCTTTAGTGTCAAGGTATGACATGCCAGCCGTTTCAATTTGGGTATTATATCTCCTGACTGTCAGAGTCTAATACATTCACGTCTTCTTTTAGCTTATAAGTCTCAGACTCTTCATCCATCCTAATATTAAAGAGGTCAATAAAGCTTTTCATGTTCGCATTTTTGTTCAACTAAGGTAGAATAATGGGGTATCAGTAATTGCTTATCATGGAAGCAGGCCTGAGGAACTGAAGAGGACCCTTTTTGCCCAAGTCACTATCAACAGGAAAGGGGGACATGATGTATATATGCTGTATCCTCTTTGCGCCCATGAGCACCAACAATAGAATGAAAAGGCCAACCTCTAGTCCCATCAATTGAGTTTTCAAAGCATCCTGACTCAGTATACCTTGGCGTATATATTGCTAAATGACCAACTTACATTGTATCAGCATATCAGAAAAACGGCGGCGTTTCACCTGTGATGTACTTTTCATAGTAGCCACTAGTTGTTTAACGACCTTAGAGTCAGCCTTCAGAGTGCTTTTTTACTTACTAAAGAATTAACGTGGTTTCTAGATTTTAAAAACCTCACACAAAATCAAGATCCTTGTATAAATCGGTAACAGAGTGGACAGCTCCATTTGTGTCTTCCATTAAATTTCTCCCTTGTCAATCATGGCCTAACAGAATACCCTGAAAGTTGGCTAACATGAGTTCTCACATCTTATCATACTTGACAAACCTTGGCGGAATAATTTGGCAATGCCTCAGGGCAAGTCCTTACTGCCTTAACAGGTTGCGCTACCTCCACGGTAAAGAACTTACATCTAAGATCTCAGAATTCTTTCTAAAAACTGGACTCAAGTGTACAAGGTGAATCCCCCTGTAAAAGCACCACATGTAAAAATTGGCCAGCGGCGTCCTATGTTCAGAACACAGATTATACACCCAAGAACGCAAGGAACTGTATGAAGACATTAATCTCTAACCAAAATTAAATAAAACAGTATATACTGAAATAAAACTTTCATTTATAACAAAAGTAACCACTCTGTAGTATTATTTACTGCCAGATGCTCATGGTCTTACAAGATATTCATTCTAATAGTCTCTCACAGCTTACTATTGGAAAAAGATCAGCTTGCCATTGGTACTCATCCTAAAATATGCTCAGTTTACCAGCGTTCTCATTGATGCTTCTATTGTACCAAGCAGCGCCCCAAGATTAGTAGGCTAAAATGAGCATCTGATTTGGTCTAACTAATTGGAAGCTAGAGCTCAGAGTATCTCCTTAAAAATAGATGATCTGCCAACTTATCAGCTTACTTGTGGATAGCCTTGATAATTACTAATGTCCCTATTACTGATGTTTTGCTCCATCACAGGGGCAACATGAAGTGGATCTGCCAAACTGAAATGGAAATAATATTTTTAACAAGGCCAAAGTATCAGAAACCAATAGATATAAGGGATGAGGATTGTGCCAGCAGGGTATCAGGGATCTGCTGAATAGAGTTTTATATCTTAGGCTACTAATTTAAAAATTTAGTGAAACGCGGCGTACTAAATATGAATCACTCAAACCACTATCTAATTATTAGTTCCATTATAAAATTAAAAGCATAAGATTCTGATAGCCAGATGGTTGGTCAGACCCAATTACAACAGGATAAAGATTACAACAATTGAAGTGATGGAATTCCCTTATGTTCTGAAATTAATGAATGCATAACATATACTGTTTGTTATGAATAATTTGTTGCTTTGTAATTTGTCATTTTAGTTCAAGAGTACTGAGTTTACCAACTTTTGACTGATAGAGATTTTATACCTATTTAGTGTGAAGGGCAGAGTATCTCCAGATGAATATGAAGCAGTTAGAGAGAAGAAACCAAGAAAACTTTATATAAACATGACAGTATTTTGGAGAAGAGATCATTAATCCGCTAGCTTTAGTATATTTGTAAAGAATCCCTTGTAGGATGTTAAGCATGATGTTTTTTAACATCGACATAGATTGACCACCAGATATGAAAGCCAAGGCCTTATTTGCTTTGATGAAGTGCAAAGTATACCTTATCAGCCATAGGTTGCAACTCTAAAATAAACAACTTATATTCTAGATTTTTATAAGATTTTTTTATCTAATAAATGACTAGAAGATGAAGTTAAAAGGTTAACACAAGTCAAGTGCTTTTTATACTGTTGAGAGCTCAGTTGTTGTAGACCTTACAGCGTTTTGCACTTATTTGTCATTCTCTGAAGTTTTTAAATTTTCTCTGGACCATTCCAAGACTATTATAGAATGTTAATTGTGTAATTGTGGCGTTAAACCTCTTTTTTATATCTTTTTATAAATTTCCTAAATTTTACTTTGACCCAACTTTAAACATTTTAGTAAATCTTTTACATCTGATCCTTTTGTATATTAATTTTTGTAAGTCCAGTCTTCAATTTCAAGTCATCTAAGACCTCAGCTTTACTCTGTTGTGTCATAGCGCTCCCGCTGTGGAATACTAGGACAATGTGGCGGTCTGGCAGCGCCTTGACAGTCACACCACCACCTTAAGAGAGAAATACCCCCTGTGACCAGAAAACCCTCACCTTCTGTAGAAAATAACACAGTTGACAGCTGTCTGCCTTGGGGACTCTTCAACTGGGTATATATCCCACTTAATAAGTATTAACATCTTCCTTGGGCTATTTTGGTATCCAATATGGCATCAACAACATATCTATCCTCGCATGGGTTATTGAAATGGACCAAATCCAGCATCTACAGTATAGGCCTTTTAAACTCCCTCATATGCAAAACATGTAGCACTAGACGTGCACAGAAACTGTCATTAAACTCTAGCTAATAGGCTACTTGGTAACTTGACACAGTACTTTTTAGGGACTTAAGCAATCAGAACAAACTTTCTAATTTTTTGCAAGGATGAGTAGTTCTCAGTTGATAATTACAATGTTGCCATCTAGTGTGGGAGCATAAACCGTATGTGTTGTACTTCCACATTTAAGCATTTACCATTTTATAAAATTTTCTCTAATGTCTCCAGATTGTATCTCATTTTAATTACCTTATCTTTTGCCATGGGATTCAGACCTTTGGGCTGACCATTCATAGATATTGGATAAAAATCCATGATGTGCGTTGAATTGTGACATTATAGTGGATGAGCGGGTGAAGTTGGTGTATTTTAATCACGTAAGTTAAACCAGTTAGACCAGCGCTATTACCATATGTTAAGATAGTAACGGAGTTATTGTTTTAAGGTTTATATAACCTCTCTCAGTCTCCCCATTGGATTGAGGGTTATATGATTTTCAGCACGGCTTAATCAATATGTTCAAAGGAGTTTCCCAGAAGTGGTAGATAAACTGAGGCCCTCTATCAGAGTTGATCTCCTAAAGAAGTCCATGTCTTGAGTGTATCTCCTTGATTGAACTTCATTCCTTTCCTTCACTGTTATCTTTGTCAAGAAAGGAGATTTGATGCAGCCAGTGAGCCTGTACACCATCTAATGGCGTTGTATTACTATAATTTTGAGAGTTCAGTAATAAAATTGACACTTAAGATGACTATGGGAGTTTAGCCATCCGCAAGGCTTGAGTTTTCCACATTTTACTTTGTACTGCTTTGATCAGGCACAGGTGAAACATTGTATAAAGTAGACTCATATTTTCCCTTCATACCAGATCATAAGTATCTCCAAGATAGTTCAACTATTTTCTCAATTCTAGTGTGTGCCTCCAAGTGATGCTCAAAAATCTCATTATTACTTCTAGTAGCTTCAGGTCCGGACCAATACCCAAACTTTGTGGAGAATGAGACCTTTCTCCTCCCATTATTCCTTGGTTTTGTTGTTATCCTTCCCTTCTTCTAAATCTTGATAAGTTCCTTCCCATAATCAAGCATCTCTGATCCATGTGTATCTTTTAACATAATTCTAATGGCTCTCTTGTATGGTGGCAAACCTGTTAGGAGTGAGCATTGTGGATGTGTCTCAGGAGTTAGGTTCTATCCTTCATAAAGGTCATTTTGTGGCTTCAGCTTAACATATATGGCAGCAGTTATTTCTCACTAGGCTTTTACTTGCTCTTAAAATCATATTAATCAGTTCAAGATGCCAGCTTCTTATCATTAGTTCACAAATTAGCTTCTTGTGAAATTCAAGCACTTATTGGGTTATTTTAATGATAAGCAGGTGCTATTTGTAGAGGAGTTGGTATTTTATTCCACAAAGCCTAGACAATAAATGATAGCTCATTGTTGTAAACTGGATAGTTTGAATCCACTGGGAGAATTTTCCTACTAAAGTAAACTACTGGATGATCCATACCATTTTCTACCGTTTAAAAAGAATGGCCCAATTAATACTTAAAGCCTCCATTTCCATGGTTTAAATTCTATTCATGTTGGGATGCTCCAGTATGAGTGTTAAAATCAGAGCCAGGGAATCAAATTTTATTTAACCAAGATAAGCTGACCAGGGGACGGACATAACCAAATATACATAAAACTAAGGAAATAACTTACAAATATAAAATTGGGCACCCCAGGGTATTCAAGTTAACCCCGTTGCCAGCGGGACTGCCAGGTATGGGGAGTTTGTGCGCTACTCCAAGGGGGCTTCCCCTGCTATGGAGCAGGTATGAAGGAAAGGGTCTGTGTGGAGGAACCAGAGTGGGAACCATGATTCTATGAGCGCTTTTTGCTTTGGTCTCATATATCCATAAAGCCAGGCTTGGAAGTGCTCCAGTAAGTGGACATGAAATCTGTTAATAACCCCATGAATGGTTGGGACCGTGCCCTTGAACGCATCTAATGCAATTGTGTGGATTTTCACATTGCAATGGGTATTATTAGGGAGCGGAGGGTAGATGGGATTAGTGACTCGATCTGGAGCGCGTAGATGCTCTTTGATATCGAGAATTCCTGTTCATTTTGGATCTTAAGCAGGCGTGCGACTTCCTGCCATATAGCTTTGGTTGGGGGGCATGTTTCTAGGCGGTGATGTAGGGATCCCTCTCCTCCACATACTGCACATGTTTCGTGGAGGGAGTTGGAATGGTCCGCCGTCCTATAGGTCCTTCTCAGACAGCGCCAGGCATTTGCTCTTATCCTCGGCTGTAGGAGTGGTTGGTGAGTCATTCTCCACACTGTCTTCTGTGTGGTTAAGTCGTAGGGGATGTCCAACATATCTAGGTATTCTATCCTAGCTATGTTTGGGGTTGTTGCGAGTATATCTCTCTGGGGGCAGTTTTCTGGGTTTCTTAGTTTGAATTGGGGGCTGGGTCGTCCCCTTCCCTGTATAGTACCCATGTTCTCTATGGTCCATCCCATATGGCGGATAGTTTGGAGGATATGTTTGAAATGAGGGGAGGTTCCATGCGGACCCATTGCAGTAGGGTGTTTGGCAATGTATGAAAGTAGTCTGGGTGGGCTATGTGGGTTGGTTAATTTGAGCGCCTGTGCAAAGTTAGTCCTTGCTGATCTGGACCAATGTTGTTGCAGGAGGTCTGGAGCAAGGACTTCCTTTATACAGGTACCTATGATGTGATTGGCGTGGCTCTTGAAATCTATTAGTCCCATGCCTCCGCTTGAGCTGGGCCAAATAGTGTTTCCATCTGTATAGGAGGGTGAGAGCTGGGCCACAGCCAGCCCTGGATAAGCGCGCGGATTGAGGTTATAAAAGTAGATGAGAAGGCGATTGCGTGGGCCAGGTACCATAGTATTGGGGTGATGAACGAGTTAGCAACTGTAACTCGCCTTGTTAATCCTGGGGTTCTTCCCTTGAGGGAGGCGACGCGTTTGGATACCCGTTGTAACAAGTTATTTTCCATTGTCTCATTAGCATATCCCCCTGATTCTAGCCAGATTCCAAGGTGTCAGACAGGAGTGGTGGTGGGAGGTGTTGCAAAGGGTAAAATGATTGGGTTTTTTCTTCATGTGTTGGTATGAGGTTCTGATGTTGTGGCCCAGTTGTTTGTGTATTTGCCTAAGAAGATAATTTCTGTCTTTCTTTTTTTGAGCAGTGCATTGCTCACCTTAGAGTATTCCTCTAGAGTGCGTTCCAGTTGTCGGGCATCTTCATTGTTTGATATACCTGCTACGCAGTCATCCGCAAAGGCCAGTATCTTGACTTTGATTGTCATTGTGCGGTTATCCCCATGAGACGTGAGTCAGTTACTTGGAGGAGTGGGTCAAAACTAAAATTTTATAGCAGTGGGCTGAGGGGATCCCCTTGTTTGAGCCCTCTGTGTGGTTTAATCTTGTTTGTTAGGAATCCAGGGCCGCATACAGCCATGGTTGCAGATTCTGTTAGGAGCATCGCCCATTTTACGAATCTTGGTGGGAGTTTGAAGGCATGTAGACATTCTTTTAGGTATGGCCAGCTAACCCGGTCATACGCCTTTTCCTGATCCAAGAAGACCAGGGAACCAGTTGCTTTGGATTGGCAAATGTTTGCAACAGGGTGAATGTTGTTCCAGATTGAACGCCCTAGTATAAAACTAAACTGGTTGGGTGATAGGACGTCAGATGCAATTGCGCCTAATTTAGCTGCTAAAATTTTTGTTAGAATTTTTGTTTCAGTGTTGGAGAGTGCAATTGAGCGCCAGTTGGCCAGGTCCAACTTGTCACCCTTTTTATACAAGGTTATAACGTAGGATTCATGGCTTCCTGGT
This sequence comes from Massospora cicadina, assembly GCA_022478985.1. Lineage (NCBI taxonomy): Eukaryota > Fungi > Entomophthoromycota > Entomophthoromycetes > Entomophthorales > Entomophthoraceae > Massospora > Massospora cicadina. The sequence goes on from JAKSZP010002996.1 coordinate 81,637, forward strand.
AGTAGGCGTGTTTCCAGCAAGCACTGGTACATAGACGCTAATAGGAGGGGGGCAATTTGTTGAAAATATTTTTTGTAAAATTTGTAGGGTATCCCATAAGGCCCTGGGCATTTCCTACATGGTGCACCGCGAATTGTCTCCTAAAGCTCCTCCCATGTAATTAGGGATAGTATGTTGTAATTTGGTGGTGTGCTTTGTATCTCAGCAGTTTGTATAAATTCTTAGATTTTTTGTGAATCTGTTGGCATTTCGTGATATAATTTGGTGTAATAACGGTGTACTTCTGCCTTGACCTCCTCAGGGTCAATTGCCACGGTGCTATTGGACTTACGGACCTGTGTGCATGTGGGCTGGTTTCTGTGGGAGTGGAATTGGCAGAAAAAAGTATGTCAAACAGGTTTCGCCTTCCTTTATGAACTTACCTTTGTTTGATACTTTGATTATGTGTTAGTGTTCAAAGATGAGACTAAGTGTGGCAGATATTTTTGCCCATTTGCGTCCCCCGTTGGTGCTATAGCCAGATCTTGGAGTATTTATCTCCAGGTGGTCTAGTTCCACCAAGGTACTCTTGATTGTGGCCATGTCTGTGGTGTACTTACATGATGTAATATGTTGGGTTTTGTTGATTAAATCCTTTTTAAAATTTTTCCATGTTCCAATGGGATCTGAAGTGAATGGGGCTGTGAATTCTGACTTTGTAGCCTCATTTTCAACCCAGTTGGATATCTCAGGCAATTTTATATTTTCTGGGTGAAGCTTTCTCTAAGGTGACACCTGTGCGTGGGATTGGGTTGGTGCTAACTGCACCATAACCAATTGGTGGTCAGAAAAATTGATCTTTTTTGTTGTAAATTTGGAGATTCTTGAGCGGTGAGATTGCGGGATGAGGATATGGTCAATGTGACTCATTAATATGAGCACTCCCTTGTGTATGTTGGGCCACGTCATGTGGGGAAGGAGTGGTGAACTGGGGGGGGAGAGCATCCTGTAGGCCAAGAGATGCCTTCATTGTGCGGAATTCAATGTGTCCAGGTGGGTTTCCCCTGGGATTAGGCCATTGATCCATATCAGGGTTATCCCAGAAGTTGAAATCGCCTAGCAAAATGGTATCTGGTGGGAGAGTGAGAGTAGGAATGTTTTCAAAAAATTGTTTTCTCTTAGTTGCGGTGCACAGTGCATATACACATGCTATCGAAATTATTTCCTCTTGGTATGTGATTGTTGCTACCAGGACTTGACCATGTAAGTGTGATGACAAATTTGTAATTTAAAATTTTTTGTTGTTTCAGATTGTCACCCCACAGTGAGACGTCCATACTGATTGTGATGGTGCGACCCTGGTTGACCAGGATCCTTCTTCACCTTGTAGACAGTGGGTTTCTTGGATGGCCAAGATGTCTACAAGAGGTTTTTTCAGGAATGCCAGCTTTTTGGCTTGGGACGTATGAGCCCTGGCTCCTGCGATGTTTAGCATCCCTATTGACACTGAGGTGCCCGTGGCACCTCAGGAGCAGTTGGGAGGACCCTCTAGCCCTATCCCACCACGGCTCATTTTGGCCATGCTCCGCGTCTGCACTCCAGCTCTTTCACTGCCATTGTTGGTTCCCTTGATCTGACCCAATGATTCATGGGAATTGCAGTTTTTTGCATTTGCGTCAACCTTTCCTGCACAGGTCTCATGTTGATTTGATGCGGATTGTTGATTAGATTCTGTATTTTTGAGGTTTGGCTTTGGTGAATTGTGCACCACATTTTTGCCCATTTTGCGGTTGCATTGTTCCTCAGTATGTGCATGACTGATGTCACTTTATGACTCGGTCAGGTTAATGTGAAATCTTTTGACCAGGACATATTGTTCTGATTGGTTGGCTCAGTGAATATCTGAAATATCCTCCAGAATTTGTCCATGGTTAATGGCGGACTCCACGTGTGCCGCTGCTTCAGCCGCTGCTCACTTGCGGGCTTTTTGTGCCAATTTACATTCTTTACATGTAACTGGGTCCACGATGGAGTATAGTACATCTTCTCCCCAGTGGAATGGGTGATGACTGTCAGTTATTTTGGCGAAGTTTTCATTATCTTCATCCATTGCTTCCTCACAATAATCATTTTCCATTAAGCCCTCTTTCACAGGGCATGCGTGTTCCTTGTGGCCCAGTGAGCCACAGTGGTTGCAAATGGGCGGTGCGCGTTCTGATGTAACTTGGAATGTGGCTGACTGGCCCCCATCTGCGAGGTGAAATTCTGCTGTGCGGGGAATTCTGGATAAGTCCTCTTCCACTTCTGGGAAGGGGTTGATTATGGTGATAGCTTTGCCCGTGCACAGGTTGGGCATCAGGCGAAATTGCTGTAATTTGAGTTGCTGAATTTCTGCATAGGCCATGAGACCTTTGCGGAGCTCCTCCTCAATTACCTTATGAGGAAGGTTGGTGGGGAGTGAGTCAAAAGAGATGAACAAAGTTTTCACTTTGTTCCATCTGGTGCGCGCAGTGCACACACTTTTTTTGCCCTCAGGGAGGGCAATTTCCACACAGACTTTTTCTGTGGCATTGGCTTCATTGGATGTTTCAAAACCAATATTAATCCAGCTGTGGCCCATGTTGTTGGTGGCTACATACACCGCATGAGGGAAAAGTGAGGGCTGTGCCTCACATGTTTTCTCCCACAGGGTCGCTGACTCATCCCCAAGGAAGATTCTGATCCCATGCTCCACCTTTGACAAGGGTTGGTTGAATTGAATGTACATATATTGCACGTGCTTTACAATGAATACCATAAACCCAGACGGTGTCTGAGTTTGTGATTTCTTTGCGGATTGGGTTCCTGATTCCCCTCCAGGGCGTTTCATGCCCTTAGTTGCACCATTAAGTGCACCGCTCGCCGTGACGCTCACCCATGTTGTATTATTTTTATTGATCAAGTCGCCTATCTCAACTGTGTATGATTATCCAAATTTACTGTTCAAATCAAATTGTAGTCACTAAAGTGATTGTTACGAGAAAGAAAAGTCCTAGGGAATCAAATTTCAATGAACAGGTATAAACTATTAATGTCACAAGATGCTGTAAGAGGAAGTCGATTTTGCCAGCTAAAAAACCTTTTCTGGCAGAGGAGAACTTTATCTTTATATTAAATTGAAGCACAATGTAATATCAAATAGTGATACAGGCTTCTTAGCTCAATGATGGGGTCTGCTTTCACTAAAGATTACTTCCATCAACATAGGAAAAAAGGATACCTTGACATTGGAGTTCCATTAAGATATACTCCTTCTGTCAGCATAACTATTAGTGCGTTTTATGTATAATAAGCTTCAATCAAAAGTGGTAGACTAGAGAAGTGATTACAAATTGATTAAGGAGCAAATTACCAAATATCGGGGTATTCCATTATAGTCACAATCAACCAGCTACAATTAAGATGCTGGCAAATAGCTTTAACAATAGAATTTCTCTTGCCAAATATTTCACACTGGCGCATGGATATGAGAGAGTAGTAGAATCAAACCTAGTTTTAATGGAATATAAACTCCAGCAGGTTTAAGGATTTGATCCGACATTATTGTCTCATATAACTTGATGCACTGAGGCTAAAGCGCCAAAAGTAATCTAATACAACTTTGGCGACTCCCTTATAAACTCATGGGCCACGCGCAGAGGACTTTTGATAATTAATCAAATCTTATATCTAATTATTAATTAAAACACTTGTTTGCTTAATTTTTCATATAATGATGGTTGATCAAACAGCTTTAACAATGAGAGTGGAATGGAAATCGTTTTTTATCCTGGAAGGAACTCAACTCTTCCTCCCTTACTATAATGGAGCCTGTCTATTGAGCCTAGTATTTGGTGCAATCATCTTTTAGAGTCCTTAAAGGATTTTCTGATGAATTTTAACACTCACAATAAACATCTAACTCCTGTTCAATCCTTAAAAAGACAACCATTAATCTACTGCATTCATTTAACTTGGACTATGGCTATGTTAGGCTGAGAATGACGTTTTCTAGAAGAAGTACTGAGCACTAAAAGAATTTACATTATAATAGATTCAATCTGAGTTTAACTTATTAATCAAACTAAGCACCTTGAAGATTTCTCCTGGTGCTCCTCCTTAGTATTATAAAAAATGAGGATATTGTCCATGTAGGTAACGCAGCATTTTAAAGAAATGTTCTTAGAAAAATCAATAGTTTGCTGAAAAACCATGTGCATGTCCGTCAAACCAAAGGGTATGACCATATAAAAACCCAGATGGCACTTAGAACTGTGTATTGTTGGTGTTCTAGAGCTTATGGTACCTGGTTATTTAAGGTCTTCTGAAAATCTATCAAGTTAACAGAACCTTAAATCTCTTCAGAGTTATAAAGGACATTAACTCCTAGGCCATGTCTCTCAGCAAACTCAATAATCTAGGGCATAACCTTGATGAAAAATGAGTGGCGGCTATTCCTGTACCAAAGGTAAATTGTACATGGATGCTCCAAAGGTTGAGACTTTGGAAATCTGACACGCTGCTGTTTACAATACAATTTTATTTCAAGACTTGATTGTTGAGTCAATGCAAATTGAGATAATCTCAAATAAAATTATATATATTGTACTGGCGGATCTATAAAACTTGGGTTCCCAATCCACCAGCTAGCAGTTGCTGGGACGCTGGCATTTATTATGCTTCTTTTCCTAGATCACTAATAATTACCAGAGCTCTTGCTGATCCAATATTTATAAGTTATAGATATTTACTCTTTTCTCACCTGAAATTTCTCATTATTTCTCCAAAAAACCCATTTTTTAACTGACTCAGAAAAAGGAGAAGATTCTAAAATTGACCTGTATGTATGTTTTTCTATATGTTCTCCCAGGAATAACTCTGAAACTATGGACCAAATTGGATAAACTAATCTTTAGAAAAGAGGATGCTATAACTTAGATACCATTCTAAACTTCTTGAGGATGGTCCAGTATCTGACCAGTAATTTATTATGTATATTATATGTATTGGAAGCAATGTATTTCAACTGTGAGACTAGTTCATTGCAAAGTAAACTTAATCTTGCATTGGTAAATCAATACCTTTGAAGAAACTTCATATGATTATTAATATCCAATTATAAATTCAATAACTTCAATTAATAAACACCAATTAGATAATCAACCTGTCATCGCTACCAAATCAAAATTCCCCTCTCATCGTGAGGCAGTAACTTAAGTACCTCCATCAGCTTTGAGTTAGTCATTAATAAAACCCATCCACATTCTTAAAAGGTAGATCTTAAACATCAATTTAAAAAGATCCTCCAATTGTAGCAGCTTAAAACCACCATCATGATTAAATCAGATACAAATACAATTAGCTAAGGGTTTTATTTAGTTTAAAAAAGTTTATCCCAACTTAAAACCAGCTATTATGATTTAATCATTGTATTCATCGCCCCATTAAAACTAAAGGGTAAGGTTCACCTTAAAATATCTGTTTACCAACCCAACAAATCTAACGGTTCCAGAAAAATCAAGTTAGAGCATCTAAATTGCTAACCCAGGCTCACTAAATAGGGCAAAATCATAATTTTTATTCAAATTCTCACATCCAATTCATAGAAGTTTGATTTGTGTGTTTCATCATACCATCAAATTATTAAAATTGGTGCCTTCAATTTGACTTTAACAGTGGATTTAAACCCTTTTCACCAGATCATATTAATATTGAGGAACTTCTTCAATCCAAAGGGTAATTTATTATATAAATATTTATTTTTTAACTGACTTTTTAAAAAATAAGGTCCAAAATAAACTGTTGTATGTTTTTATGCTTGTGCGCGCATTACTCTGAAACTACTTAACCACTTTAAAAGACTTTTTTAATGGAAGAAGATGCTCCCACTTAGGTCCCATTTCAATCTCTATAAGGATTGGTATAATAAAAAAGAAAATTTCTATATATGAGCAGTAAAATCCATTTGACTGGATCTAAATTGTTTTTATATCGTTTTGGAAGAGTGATTAATGAGTATTTGATTATTTTTAATATGAAATCAATTTTTTTATCTGACGTCATTTTAGGTTAGATGGACATTAATAGGTTTATAGATATTAAACTTGATGACTTAACTAAGTAAACACCAAACTGCATAAAAACACTTTAAATCTGTTGAGTCAACTAAAAACCACCAACCACTCAACCAAAGATAATAAAACCCATCACATCAAACAATCACTAACTGTATACAGAAATCAGTGAGACTACTTAATTTACCTTATAAATAATAACTGCATACCAAACCAATGAAGCTTTTTTAGCACTAGTGGTGCCCAACCCAAAAGGGGGAGCCGCCACGCATCTTTATTTGCACATGGCCAAACAAAGGGATTATTAGAAATAAAAAATTACTAATATGGAACCTCAGATAACAGCCTAGGAAGCCATATCAGAAGGTGAGGAAGCTTTAGAGAAACTTATATATGGAGCCCACTTTAGCTGGCAGACCATAGTGGGCAGAATTGGGGTGGGAGCATCAGCAACATGGAGCATAAGGAGGTAAAGTTGTGAGTTTTCTTCATTTATGAGGCCAGTGGTGTCCATCGCCTCAATATATTGAGCAAGTTGATACTCAGCAAAAAAGATGAGAGCTGGCACACAAGTGAAAGACTTGATGCGCCAGTGAGTTTCTGGATAATCAGAGCTAAAAAGAGAAGTTTTTGCTGCGTTGACTTAAGTGTGGCTTGCTCCAAAGGCGAGCTCCTCAATTTTGTATTTTGCATCCTTATCAAAATCATGGGGGAAATCTAGGATGGGATTACCCTTAAAAAATGGTCCATCGCCCCATGGAGATGTTGGTGGAAGAGGGTGTTGGCTGGAGCAGTTGCAGCCTCAACTGCCATTTTATTGATATTTTATAAATGAATACCCGTTTTTAGGGCAAAAATGGTTGGGTTGCAATTTGGGAGGACAATGAAAAATTCCCTAAAGAAAAATCCTGCTTGAAGTGGTATGGCCATTTGTCCTCATCAATCCATTTGAGAGCCTCGAATGGATTAGATTCAGCCAGCACTGGGCCAGCCACCTGATTTGGGGCAGTGGTAGAAGCTGATTGTCCACGTGCTGTTAACCATGGCAGCTTAGCTGAAACTGAGTCAGCCATTAACTCAGGATTCTGTAACCTAATCAAATTTTGAGCAGAATTACTTAAAAAATTAAATTTTGATTAGCTGCCACTTTTGAAGCAGCGCCAAATTGCCCTGAGGTTGGGAGTGGGAGTATTGAGCCCCATTCAAAAAATTAGGGCAAAAAGGCTGTGGGCCCAACACCCAAGGTATGAGTGGTGGAAGCAGCAGAAGCAGAAACTGTAGGGGCATATGCACTTTGAGTGGTCAAGCTCAAAGCACAAGGGACAAATGGCGTGGCCATTTTTGACGCACACCCAGAACAGGTGATCAGGGGCAGATCTGATCACCACGCGGGGGGAATTGTGAGATAGGTATCTCAATGAAATGGGCGGATTGTTGCAAAAGTGTGAGGCCCTGCCAGATGATCACCCCATTTAAAACCACAAACTGAAAAACTAGGTCTGTGCAATAACTGGCTAAGCCCTCCATAAGCTCCTGGCGGAGGCATTTGGGAGAGATGGGAGGGCAACCCAGCAAACTGGGTCACCAAAGTGGCCTCATCTGGGAGCTGGGTTCAAACAATGGGAATGGGAATTTTTAAAAAAATGATTTGAAACTTGGCTACTGCATCAGCTTTCAAATGGAAGCTAAGATCAAAGTACCCCTTAAAGGGAAAGAAGTCAATAAATCCGGTGGGTTCATAACTGCCATGGACATCTCAATGATGTCAATGCTTGTGTATGGGAAGAGATTCCCAAATTTGACTTTGAGGCCAAAATGAAAATTGCTCCATGGGAGCACCAGTGGGCTCTGGAGCACCACCTGGGAGCTTGCAAGGTGATGGGCCTAGTTACAAGGGGGGACATAACGCCCAGTAGCGTTGAGAGGGCTAGTAGAGCCAGACTGGGCGCGCTTCAGCGGCGGCCAAAAGATGCCAGATGGTGGTGCACCACCACCTCAAGCTGGGGCAGCAGGCGTCTATTGCATTAGCATCAGTAAGTTTTAGCTCAATCAAGTAGTCAATTTTTTGTATTTTTTAAAGTCCAAATTTTTCTTTAATCTAAGTATTGAAGCAAAAAAAAGATTACCAATAAAGCCTTTGAATTGATTAAATTACCATTTGCTTACTCAAAATTATTGAGACTATCAAATTGATCAAAAAAACCAATAAACTGCACAGCTGAAGTAATATAAGGATTACCATTATAATTTTTATATCAATGATACATTCTATACATAACTTTTATTTATCTTTTTCAATAATCAAGAAAATGAAACTAGCTATTGGCGGTTAGTAGGTCTAATAACATGAAAAACTTACCTATGATGTAACCAGATAAGTACAAGTACCAATCCAGAGCTGGAAGAACTTTTTACAATGGAGTTGACTCTGCTCAGGTTTCATCTTAATACTTTCTTTCTATTTTAGTAATGTCCATCCCCTGATTGGCTTGCCTCAAATAAATAAAAGAAAATGAAAAATAGCCTAGTATTGTTATTAATTATATACTATTTATGCCAATGTTGACTTTTTGGTATTTTTTAAGAGATAATATTTGATATATACAATATTTTTTATTTTTATAAATAGTAATGTTTCAAAAATTAAATAGTTTTAGTGATATTCAAAAAAACAGAATGAAAATAAGATGCAACTTTTAGGAAACACTAAAGTTTTGGGAAATGTTGGATTTTGGCTTTATTAGCTGCTCGCTTGGTGCTTGATTTACTGAAATACAACAATAGGGGATTGATACAACTATTATGATAAAAATTAAACTTCAAAAACTTAAAAAGTTAGAGTTTTGAAGTTTCTTATTAAGCATCACAGGGGATTATATAAAACCAACCCCCTCAATATCCAACAATTCGGTACTTTAAATGGTATTGATGGTCAAAGAGAATTCATTGGTAAGTTTGGGATGGCTTGTTACTGTCTAAAAAAGGAATCATGAAATAAGCTTTTAAAAGCTCAGAAAACTCACTTTAATTTAGCTAAACGATGGATGGAGAATTAGTGGTAGGCAATGCATACCCATGGGGTAACAATTTCCTATATTTTAGACAATCCCCATTAACTAAAATTCTTCTACCTTAGGGGCCCCCGCCACGCCTATAAAAAGGGGGTGGTCCCCACATCAGTGCTTGACTGGACCTGGTTTTGGCGGGGGAGTACCATCCAATGGATATCCCAGGGTCTACCACGTGGTCAGAGTAATCTGACTGCTTGATCTTGTTTGTATTGCTCATTGAGTATTTGAAATTATGTTACCCCAATTTGTTGAGCTCCACTGAGAATCAGCCTGGGTCTTTTGGCTGATATTTTTGTTATTTAAATCGATCATATCAATGCCAATGACTTGTAAATTTCTGACATTTTCCCTTTTAAGCCAATTTTGACCCACAACATTTTTATCTTATAGCTGGGAGGAAAAATGTCCAACAGAAAAAAATAACTTCCTCCAATTTTTATTGGAAAAAAGAGCCTCCTTCAAAAGGCGCTAAAGGTATAAAATTTATGAAAAGATATGAATAATTAATAAAACCTTTTTTGAAGTAAATGTCATACTTCAAACTGTTTTATAGAATTTTCCTCACCAATACAGTTTAGAGCTTCTATTTGATTTGGGTCCAAGTTTAAGCTACAAGAAACTAAGAATGCACAATGCTGAGTATATATTATAAATTGCTATTATAAATCAGTTTAAATATGTCACTCAATTTAAAAAAGAATTTTTGATTATTTAAACTTTTTTCAATTAATTCATACGTTTTATTGCCTTTTTAGAAGGAGATTATTTTTTTCTCATTTTTTAGGTGGTTCTTTTTTCTAAAAAAATTATAGTGCGTTTTTAAACTTAGCTTCTTTTTCCCACTTTTTTCCAGATGTAAGGATCCCCATTTAGTAGTAATATTTCTAAATTTATATATATATAGATAGATTTGTGTAGTTGTCACGTGGATAAAAACCAAATTAAAGAATGCTGCAATAGTATTTTCAAATTGCTATCAAGATGCCATCACAGAATAAACCAAAGTTGACCAGGACCCATAGGACATGGAACTCTCACTGAAAGGGACCTTAGGTCACTATAAGGGCATAGTCCATTTTTGCATGCCAAATGTGGATGTCCAGAGGCTGGTGTGGCGTGAACACCTGCCATACCTCAACCCACATTAGTACCAGAGTTTATTATGCATCATTTGAGTGCACCTCTATGAAGCCTACTAGGTGACGAGGACCTTCAGTGATGAATGCCGCTGCACCTCAGCCTGTTGGGGCATATTTTGTGCTTTATATCACTTTGTGTGCAATTTTTGGAATGCCAAAACTTGTCAGAATTTTAAAATTGCTTTTTAATATTGCTTGTGGCATATTTTTTAGTTTTAATGCTTAATTAAATTACCAGATGAGCAATGTGACTCTCTTTTGGCTTACGTTTGCTATATATCAGATGGAAAGCTAGCTATAGGGAACCTTATCTGTTACATTATATCAGGTCACCATCTTCATAGAAGGTTGTGTTTATCAGGCAGCCTACAAGATGATCCGGCGGCTTTATCCTGAGCATTATCATGACTCTTAAGTACTTTTCAATGCTTACGTGGCTTTTTGGTGAGGTGAATGTGTAGTTTTCAACTGAGATTTAGATATCAGGTGATTGAGGCCTCTTGCGCATGCCAAGGGACCTCAAGGGGAAGTTAATGCTTTTAAGAAACCCTGGTTTCCAAATGTTACCTTTCAAGATCACCTTTTCATAAGGTCACCCCATAGGAAATTGTTTGAGATTCCCCACCTTGACAGTCCTATTTTGTACTACCAGAATTCTTGCTTTTAAGGAGTTGATTGTCAGAATAAAGATGATAACTGAGTTTAAATACTTACTTTGAATTGAGCCACAATGAATTGACTCTTGATCCCGCTTGAATGGAGCTTTATTTTGAAGGAACTGAACCCAACTCAAATGGGAATCCGCACAGAAATGAAAATTAATGGAGGAAACTTCAGGAATCTTATCCTCACTTTCTGACTTGCAAGAGATGTGGCCTCCACTGCTCCAGTCACAGGGCAAAGAAATACAATGAGGGTGCCACCCAGGTGATTGATCCAGAAGGCCACGAAAGATCCTGAGTGGAGGGGGCCATGAAGATCCTTGAGGTAACGTGTGTCAGGGACTGGTACTACTTTATTCCAGTTTATGATAGCAAGCT
>JAKSZP010002997.1:0-92746 GCA_022478985.1 Massospora cicadina
CGGGCGGCATCACTCGCCTTGCAACTCACTAACTATTCCCAATCAGTCAGTGATGAAACCTGACTGATCCCAATTGGTACACCTGATAGTTAATCACTATAGAATGCCCCTATTTCGTCAGCCACTTCACCCAAAGAGATATTAAGTATTCATCCGGATTGATCCCCAATAATATGACCAGGTGAATATTCCAAAATCCCCTGAACGTAGTTCCTCTGAAAATTGGGCCAACCAATTTCTGATTCACTTCGCCTTAGGGAATTCTCCCCTAGTGACACCAGGTAATCTAGCAGGCTGGGAATATGGGCAAAAATCACAACAACTAGTAAGTTAAGTCCAGTATAATTGGCTTCAACTCAACTATGGTAAGCTGTAACTTGGGAAAATTAACTAATGTATTTTTTCCCTCAATCTATAATTAGAGTAATATATCGATATATATCAGTTTATTTCAGTTTTATTAAAAATGCTAGGGTTTTCCTATAGGAAAAAGGCGCACGACTCTTCAGCTGAATCACTTATAATCAGTTGATTGTTTTAAAATTTTTTGACGTTATCCATTTGTGTCAGGAACCATAAACAGATGTTATAGGGCCGTGTTGCCTGGTTACAACTACTAACTACACTAAACCAAGCGTGAAAACTCTTTTTTGGTTTTATAAAAATGGCCCTAATTGTCCATCGCCTCTGCCTAAACAATCCAATATGGCAATTTGACTAATGGCTATTAAGACTTCATTGAAAGTCTCATTTAACATTGTCAATGATGATCCCTAACAAAACATTAATCAAAACTAGTCATCAATATATATTTTGGTTAATTTTCTTTTAATAATATAGCTGCAACTATTGCCAAACAATAGATTGTTTATTAAAAATCTTCAAAATTAAACTGTAAGTGAGATGGATAATGTGGTTAACCAAAATTCTAACACATCTCCTTGCTTGACCAGATTACTCAGCAAGACAGTTTTTAAAAGGCAATTGCTTCTTCTTGAGACTTAACTAACAAGTCTGGTCCAGATTTCTTTAGTTTGGAATTACAAACTTACTATTTTAGCAGTCTTCTTCTTGCTGACACCTCCATGTAGCATGGTCTTATGGCCTCTTACCATACCAGGACTACTTTGGGCATCATTGCTAATAATACGCCTAGAAAACCTGTTCTTTTTAAGGTTGGGCTCTCCATTTGCAATCAGAGTGGATCTTCTTTAACTTATATCTAAAGACTAAACACAATGGATCTAGTTTGAAAACGCCCTATCCTGTTAACTCATTTGTTAGGGACTACTCATAGGGATCTAGTTTCATCCCGTCATGATCCTATTAACATACTCTAGCACCTTAGGACTACTCCCAGTGGACCCAGTTGCAATATGATCTAGTCCTGCTGACAAATAGTAGTGAACATTGCCAGATGATTTTAAGCGTGGCAGAGTAAAAAATAGTTTTTTAATAATTTTTTATCTGTTTGTCTTTTTCATATATTTTTAATTTATGTTTTTATCTTATATATCTTTGTATATATCTTTTAGTACCAACTTTTAGAATTTTCTGTGAACTTGGTTAACTATATGACCATCAAGGATATTTTTGATCATATAGGCATCAGTTGCCAATTTTGAAATTACTTCAAAGGGGCCTGTCCATAAGGCATCCAGCTTATTTCAGTGACCAAATCCATGCGTAACACTTAGGTTACTTTATCTTTAATTTTAAAATCCTTTTATTAGCATTCATTTCTATCATTGTACTTTTTAGACTAGATCCTTTTCCTGAGTATTTTGTCAAATACTTGTGAGTGTAAATCGATCATATTGTTGGCTAATGAATTTAAATATTGGTCAGGACTCATCCCCAATGTTAACTCCAATGATGAGTAAAATTGATAGAAAGGTGGTTTTTCTTCCATAAAGTAACTTGAAGGGTGTTTTCCTAGTTGAAGAATAATAGCTGATATCATAAGCTAACGTCATCAAATTAAGTATGGAGTCCAAGAAGACTTTTTTCCTGCAACGAGCTTCTAAAGCATAGCGGCTAGGTAGCTTTCACTCTTTTGACCATTCTATTAGTCTCTGGCTGATATAATACAAATAAAACTCCTCTGAACCCCATTAGTTCGTTCAATTGGGGTATGACAAAGGAAGTGAAGTTCATTTCATTATCAATAAGGAATACTTTAGGGCAGTTATGCTAATATATCACTTGATCCAGAATATATTTCGCGGTATTCATTAGCATTGACCCAAATCAATAGCTTTAATTTTGATCAATATTGTAAGATGATCAGTCATGACAATGATATATAGCATTCCTACAGTGCTTGTACTTAGAGGTCCCATAACATCAATGGACACTGTATACCAGGAAAACCCTGGTCGCACTAACCAAAATCTGGCCAAAATTCTGTGTTGCATATGGAGCTGACACTCCACAGAACAGGAAAGGAAGTCCGCCACATCATATTTCAACGATTCCCAATTTAAATACTAGCAAATGTGCTCTAAAGTTTTCTTGAGGCAACCCCAGCTGACAACTTTGTGAGAAGCCAAATAATTTCTGTTGGGATATATTGTTTTTGGAACAAAATTCCTTTATCATCTACTAGTTCAAATAACTTGCCCGTTCTTTTGTTCTGTTTCCACCATGGTTTTTCATAGTGTCATTTGAACTTCAGATGTCTCGTCTTCTAATTCTACTTTCACCATTCACTCAAATAGGTCATCAGCACGATCTTGTACTGCAAGAATTGCCAGCAGTCTGGATAAATTCATCATCATTTTTGTTTTTTATTTCTGACATATAGTTTGATTTTAAAGTCATAAGCCTGCAATGTTGAGACCATCAGGCAAGTCTCCTCTCAGAATATATAGTCATGCAGCCAAAGGAGAGATGCATGATCTGTTATGACCTTGAAATGCGTCTCATGGGTATAAACATGTATTTGCTTTCAAGCATAGATAACTTCAAGACATTTGCTCCCAGTTACTGTATAGTTTATTGGCCTTTTTTATATATGACTGTTATAGGTCACTGGGTGTCATCACCTTGTTTGTCCATTTGACTAAGTATGGCACCTATTACCGTAAGTGATGCATCTAAATGTATAATAGATGGCTGATCAAATTTCAGACATTTAAGTATTGGGCTCATCATCAAGTAACTCCATAATTTGTCAAATGCACCTTGGGCCATCTCATTCCTTTCAAACCCTTTTTTAGATCCCTAAGCAGATGGAATAATGGATCCACCATTTTTGAAAAGTCCTTAATGAGATGGCGATAATAACTGACCATTCCCAAAAAGCCTTAGATATTGTGAACGCACTTGGAGATAACAACTTTTCAATAGCTTTGATATTATGTATTTAAGGTTGTAATCCATATGCATTTATAAAAAAGCCCGAGTATTCTAACTCCTCCTTAAAGAAGTAACAAATTCAGGACTTGATTTTTGAGATTAACAGACCAGTTTCTTATGCTCTTTCTCTAAGTTTTGCAAGTGCTCCATGAATGTTTGACTATATAAATTGATGTTATCTAGATATACCAAAACACAGGATAAGTTGAGGTCACATAAGTAGTATTCATAGCTCGTTGAGAAGTTGCTGGGCATTGAACAAGCCTTGAAGCATCCTTATAGGTTGTTAAAGCCTTTGTGCCGTTATTATGGCACACTTCTCTTGGTTTCTTGGGTGACACTTAAATCTGCCGTTAATCCTGAGATGAGGTCCATCGCCAAATATAATTTTGCCCCTCTTAAATGATCTTACTTATTATTGATTCTCAGCAAGCGATATGAATCTTTTTTCATGATTTTATTAGGACAGTAAAAGTTAATTACAATCCTGTTTGATTTGTCCTTCTATTTGACAATTAGTATTGGGCTAGACCATGGACTGGACAAAGCGTAAGCAATCTTACTCCAACAACTTAATTATCTCTTCAGAAACTACTGCCTTGGCCGCTCTTAATCTCCAAATAAGCCTCATTCTAATTGGGGCGGCTTCTCAAGTGTCAATTTGATGTTCTGTATTTTCTGCGCACCCCAAATCATAAACTTTTCCACAAAAATAATTTGGTGTCATTTTTATAAAGCTAATACCTCATTTTATGTCTTCTGTTAATCCAGTTATATTTTTCTAAGTGATTAAAGTATGAGTACTTACATTCAAATATGGTAATTTAATTTCATTTGCATCCACAAATTCGTGAAAATAAAGGAGTTCCATCATTGGAATCAATTGAGCTAATGCAACTACTTGATTTCTCTTGATTCCATTTAGAGTTTTTGTTAGATTGGCTAATAGGATATTAATTCCCCCATGACCAGAATTAGGATCCCTGGAGTTACCCAAGGTTCAATTCTCAATCTTCGCCAGAAACCCTTGATATTGACATATAATATGCTTGGGAATTTTAACATCAGTCCAGTATTGACCACTTTCTGCATCCCAGGCAGCATGGGCAATTCCTTTTATATTTGGATCAGAATTCCTCAATTTTTGTCATGCGTTTCAGTAGTGGCTGGATCTTATTTTCCAACTAGTATAAAACAACTGGAATGATGTCATCTTTATACATTACGCCTATAAGATTATCTTTTCTGTTGAGGGAGCTTCTCCAGTTTAATGATAAATCAATGGCAGCATCTGGCTCAAGATCATTAAAGTATTATCCTCAAAGTCAGTCTTAATTCCATACTTTCACATGAAGTCAGTGATAATGAGCATATTGTAATTTTGATTAGGTAGGATGATCGCCAGCTTGGACATGAATAGATATTCAAAATAAAGAGTTAAGGCACTATTAGCCCCATAGTAAGTAGTATGGTTAGGTAGCTGTTCCATAATGCTTTCAATGTGCTATATCCGGAAAAAATTTTAGATTTTTTACCAGTTTGGTAAAAATGATATTGATTGGTTCGCCACTATTGATATTAGCCCTTATTTCTACTTGGTTAACCAAAATGTTGTCATAAGTACACTTAGAGTATTAGGAAATAAATTTTACTGAATGTATATCAGCATTGGTTTCCAAATCCAGAGTGTGCATAATTTGGGCAGATATATCAGGAAATGAATCATTGATAGTAGTAATAGGAATTGAAATGTTAACATCTTCCAATTTTGTTTTTAGCAATTCATCTTCATTGTCAGTACTTTAGCCTTTTCCAATAATTGACAAGTTTAGGGTCGAGCAACCTCTGATATAATCTCAAGATTAATTGCCTTTGCTCTTTCTCAAGTTATCACATTGATATTTGGACCCTGCTCTGCTGAAAAGAATCATATGCAGGTTCATTTGCAAACAGGTCAGAGGTGTCAATTTCTTGGAGCTTATCTAATAGAACTGGACAACCTGCGATTTTTTCATTCCTCATCTAGACTGCAAGGCCTTTTCTTGACTCCTCATAGGCGTCTTTTTCCTAGATGAAGTTTACCTGATCCTTTAGTCTTACTCCAGCAATGAGCAGCATAAGATTTGATATTTCTGCATCTGTTACAAGTGACTTATGGCATATTACTAGGCCATTTTGGTCCATTGGGTTTTCACTTGATTAGCAAATTCCTTTTTGATTCAAGGTTTTTTGTTTAATTTGAGTTGAAAGGAAGTTGTTGCTTTGCACTTTGATGTGGTTCATCAAAAGTGGAGGCCAACATTTCAGGATTCCCCCATTTAAGAGGTATTATTGTTGGTGAATGCCAACGCCATAGATCAATGTGGATCCTAATAAGTTCAAAAGTCTGCCTCCATTGCAATGCGGGTGTCAAAATTGCTCATGTTAATGGCCGCCTTTTAAATTCTACATTTCTTCATATAAGCAATTGGCAAATTCTCTAGAGGTTTCATTTTTCAGAATTGTATTCCCATGAACTCTTGCTTTCAGTTTATCATTTGTTCAGGGCTAACAAATTCCTTCATAATTGCATTTTTAGCCTCATTATATGACAAATTCTCCTCCACCAAATGGGGTAATACTAAATTAAGGCAAGCGGTATCTAAACAGTTGATAATAGTAACATCATTTTGGTGATCGCTGTAACCAAACATGATCATTTCAAAGAGTCTATAGTAAGCCAGGGCATTATCCTAATAAGATGGCGCAATTTTGTGGTGGCCTGGAATTCTTAAGTTTTTACAGGCTAATGTGTGAGAAAATCAGCGCAAATAGCCATTCTAGTGCCAGTAGATGTGTTATTGGGGTTCATTGCCAAAAGGGCGTAATAAGCACTTGGCATATTTCAGGTAGGCTGAATGCTCCCTATATTACTTTCATCTTCATAGAGGTCCTGATCCCCAAGTTTTGTTTCCATATGTTACAAGTACACTATTGGTTTACCTATCTTGTATTTTTTCAGTTTCTGGCCATGCATCTCTCGTGATAGCTGATTTCTCAGCTTCTCCTAAAAATGCTACTTTGAACATGAGTAGACCCTTCTCAACCTTGGTAAATTTTTGCTTTAACTTAGAGTTTTTCCCAAATAATTCGTTATTGACTTCCATGACAAGGTTGGCTTCTTCTTCCACCTTGGTAACACGATCCTCCACTTTGTGTAAATTAACCTGAGCTTCTGACATTAGGGTGGTCTGGTTCAAGTTCTAGCTCCTTCCATAGATGGTAGATCAAACCCTGAACAGAGTACATTGTGTTAATCTTCAACAAGGCTCAACTTCTCCTGTAGTAAGCACCAATTGTAAACTTTTTCAACAGTTTATTGCACAGGTTTAATGCAAAATAGTTAAGATAAAAGTTGTTTGGTGAAAACTAGTAAGTTGAGTCTTCAGTGCAAGTGGCTTCAACTCCACTCTGGTAAACAGTAACTTGAGAAAGCAACTAGGGAACTAATTCCCTTGAATCTTCAATTTAAAAGTATCTTTAGTAATATAAGCAATTGAATTCTGGTTTTGTTAGAAGATACTAAAGTTTTTATAAGCAAAAAGCGCACAACTCTTCAGCTGATTCACTGAAAATCAACTGATTGTTCTCACAAAGCTTTTTACCCTTTATTAAGTCCAAATAATGGCGGATTCTTTCGCCTTAGTTAATCCTCAGTAGTGTAATCTTTACAGTCTGGCAGTCATCCCTTCATGTCAGGAACCATATACAGATGTTATACGGTCCATGCTTCCTGGTTAAAACTACTAACTACCTCCAAAGCAAGCATTAAAACGCTTTGGTAGCTTCATAAAAATGACCCTAATCATTCAGCGCCTCTTCCTGAATGAGCTGCTATGGTAATCTGAATATCAGCTATCAAGCCCTCATCAGAATAAACATCTAACAGTCAGGGTTGATCCCCAACAAAAAAAGAAATCAAACTAATTATAGGATTATATCTTTTGGTTTTTTATAACTAATAATCTATTCCACGACCACTACTGAACAATAGATTTTATATATTCAATCTTATAAATGCTTAATCTGTAAGCGAGATGGATAATGTGATCAATTATAATTCCAAAAGTTGCTATTTAGGGAAAAATGTGGAAGTTACTCTTAAGCCATTGAATAAAATAATCGTCACATACTTTTGGGAGTCTCCTGATAGATGTGAGAAGTCTTAACTGCCAGAATAAAGACAAATATGAGTTTTTTCTTAAATGACAGAGGCCAACAAAGACTAATATGAAGAAAAAAAGAGATAGTAAAGCTTGACATATTGCCATGTCTCAGGAAGGATGATATAAATAAAGTTTAATAAAGTAAATTACTCTGGTTACTTTAACAAATCAATAAATCAAGTCTCCTGAATTTATATCAACAACCTAATGAGAGTTTATAATACATATAGCTTAAAGTTAAGTGTCATTTTAAAGTGCAACTTAAATGAGCGGACAAGATATATAATTAACAAGTCAAAGTGTGGAAAAGTCAAAAAATGGCTTTCTGACCTAATAGCATTAAAGGCATATAGTGATCATGCATTGAGAGAAGCTTAATCTAGGTTATACTTTAGATGAAGTGTATGGACACAAAAATTTAGTCTCTTGTTTCCAGAGGGTTACAGCGAAGGAGTGCACCACTAGAAGCACATCTTTTTAGGCCATGATGCTAGCAGATCTGAAATTCCATATAAGATTTTGTTATTGAATTTTTTGGTACTTAATAAATATGTTAATGAGAAAGCCAAAAACTAAACTCAGTATAAGATAATTTTCTACAAGAAACACATCAATTTGTACATGTAGTATAGAGATTTCTTAAATGGGAGAAATTAATAAGAGTTAACATAATTTAATGTGTTTAAGCTAGTATTTTATTTAAGAAATCTATATAACACGCTAGAATATGGGTGAGGTTGATATTTTTTGCTCTCAAGTAAAAACAAATAAAAATCTAATTTAAGAACAACAAGTTTAAAGTTAAACTTTACATTTTTGGAAAAAGGGAATTTTGGGGATAAGATTACTGTTTAAACAGATCAATCTTTCTATTTAGTTAATAAATTAATAACTTCCTTCTGTTACATATATTGTATGCAAATATTAAAGAAGAAAAAGATTATAAAGAACAGTATGCATATTGATATAAACTTTTTACTTGCTCTCTTTATGCTAAACATCAATTTAGGAATCAAATCAATCTTGAAATTTAACTTAACTAGTAAGATTTAAAAACTTTACAACATTGATAATGGGAAAGCCGCAAAAATACTCACTGACTTGAATAAATGATCCAGAAACCTTCTACACCCCAAGCATAGAAATCCGCATTTGTCAACCTCAGAGTCAACCAGAGTCTACTACTCTTCAGAAGCAGCCTTAAATGCAGCCACCTTTGTATACACATCCACTTCACCAAGCGTCAGCTCACAAGCTTGCACTTCTGGAGCCTGTCCGCCTACCAGCTTAGTATGCACTACATTCCAACAACCTGCTGGGTCCCTCATAACATGGAGAACATTTCCCGTGCATATCTAATTTCAATAATATATTAGATGCACCTCATCCCTTCTACAAACTTTCCTCACCAGTTGAGTTGGATTTTAGCCCCCCTACTATTTCCAAGGTTGGATTTCTGGAACCCCTTAATAGGCGATTCTCAATTGTCTAAATAAAAAACCTTCTCCCATAATGTTAGATGAAATGATCAGTCTGGTTTACATATTGGCAAATTAGGCCATCCTAATTTCCTTAATGAGGAAAATTAATGAAATAAATTTAATGCATTTCACCAGTTCCAATCTCATCTGTCCCATTTATAACCCTCAAACGGCACTTCTCAAGTTGTCACTTACTCATCTTAAGTTAAAAAATGACTATTTCATCAATCAATTGGAACCTTTACCATGAAGTTACACTCAAAAGTCAGATCACTTTGGAGTGCATTGATTGGTATAATGATAAATTAGCGCCCACCCACAAATAACAGAAGCATATTTCAACATAAATGGCTAAACCCAACCTGGCATTATCCAATCAACTGCTCCTCAGATCCAGGCAGCACCAGCACCCGCTGAATTTCATCAGCAAACGTCTACCCCAAAAATTTTCTTTCACCACATACTCAAATTTTATTTTATATATCACGTCAGGATCATGGGTGTATTACCTTGCATCCCTTATTATTTTTAGGGCAGGGGACCCAAAGTTTTAAGGTGTTGGATTGCTTATTTATGCTTCTCTTAATCGAAAAGTTTTTTCAGTTACTATGTTTGGATAAGCAAATCCTAATAAAAACAAATCAATTTTTAATTTAAAATTGTGAAAAGAGGAAAGATTGTAAAGTTTATTAGCTTAATACCAGCTGTATAAAGATAATTTGGGGAGGTGTTTTGGGGAAATCTAAGCATCCCAAGCCTAGATCTAATAAATGAAATGAATTGAGGATTTAGTACAAGCCCAATTATCTCAGTTGAGTTGTTTGTGCTCATCTCATGGCTTGAGTTTGAACCCTGAGGTTGGTTGGCTCTGAGGGAACATGATTCAGCTGTATTGGTCAGGGTCAATCGCTGACTTTCAATAGCTGTCAATTTCTGGTGGGGATTATCCCTGACAGGAATGTGGGCTTTTGGGTTGGTTCAGGAGCGATTTCTGTCATATGATGTATTCGAATCCACCATTCAGGTAGGAATCCCAACAATACCCCCTCTAGTTTTGGCGCAGGGGGGAATGGAGGAATAAAGCGACTATGTAGTAGTATATGAATGTGCCCTGAACAACCTCTACGATTGAGTATTCATTTCCCTGTCTATATATGACTAGATAGGGCCCTGACCAGCTGGTTCCCAGTTTGTGATCATGACCTCCAGGCTGGTGATGGTAGAATAGGATGAGGTCACCTGGTTGGAAGGTGTGTGGGGGATCATGCTTGTCATTAAATTGAGCCATTTCTCTAATGGTTATGGCGGACAGGTTTTCAGCAGCCAGGGTCTGAAGTCTTATGATTTCATTTGCAATACTTCACATAGAGACTTCAGGTGCTTCAGGAGAAGCTTGATCAAGCATTGCCTGGACCTTGGAAGGCAGATGGGGATTTCTGCCATACAACGCTTGAAATGGCGACATCTAAGTAATTCAATGGTAACTAGTATGATAGGCCAGAATTTCACTAGGAAAATATTGGGGCCAATGATGAGGATCAGCCATAGCCATTTTTGAAGGGTTGCAGTTAGAGTTCCATTTACCCGCTCTACTATTCCATTGGTTACAGGATGGTAAGGGGTGGAGAATACCTTAATGGTTCCCATCAGGTCAGCTAAATCTTTCACCAGCGTCAAGCGGAAATTTTGTCCGTTATTGGAAAGAATGACATAAGGGCACCCATGCTGGGTGATAATCTTATTATATAAAAAAGTGGCGGCGGCTTTTGCTGAAGTGGTGGGGAGTGATATGGCTTTGATCCACTTAGTTAGATGGTCCACGGCTAGTAGGAGGAACTGATGTCCATTAGAGGCTCTAGGAAGCGGTCCCACAACATCAATGCTAATAGTATGGAATGGTTCACAAGGTGGGACTACTTTATGTTGAGAGCGGGGATTAGGTCCAGCTTGGCGTTTGCATACCAGACAGGACTCCAATACATCCTGGATAGAAACAAGCATATTCTCCCAATAATATTGAGTTTTAAGACACTGGTAGGTTTTCCAAATTCCCTCATGGCCAACTTGCCAATGTCCCTCTAATATGGTGTCAGTTTGAGATGATGGTCTTACATAAGACACCCATTTTTTAGACACAAGTTTATACAGTTGACCATTCTTGGCTTGAAGATTTACCAATCTTTTTGCTAATTCTTTTAAAAAGGTCAGGGATTTGTCCTTCCAAAATTGTGGTTGGGTTAGGAGGTCATAGAGCAACTGTCTTCAGGGTCAGTTATATTTAAAATGGGAAACTGAGATAGGCAATCTGCATTTTGATGGATTGGCTTGGTTGGTGGATAATTGAAAAGTCGTAATTTTGAAGTTTTAACGCCTATCGGGCTAACCTCCCATCAGAGTCCTTAAATTGCTTTAGCCATCGCAGGGAAGCATGGTCAGTAATTATAACAAAATATTTCCCATATAGATAGGGTCAGAGTGCTTAATAGCCAATAACACCACCAGGCATTTTCATTCAGTAACGCTATAATTATGTTTAGCTTTATATAAGGTCTTGCTATAGTAGGCGATGGGATGGTCCACTAAGTTCTTATCATGCTGAGATAGTATGGCCCTGATGGTAATATCACTAGTATCAGTAAAGAGGAGGAAGGGTTTATCAAAATTTGGGTTTTCAGTACTGAAGAGTGGAAGAGTGAGACACATAGCAGGTCGAGGGCCTGCTGTTGCTCTTCTCTCCACTGAAAGGGTATTCCGTTCTTCAGTAGATATACCAGAGGCTCAGAGTTGTCTGGAAAAAGGGGGATAAATTGGCAATACTAGCACACCATTCCTAGAAAACCTGTATATCTCATAGGATTTTATGGGGAGTCATCTTAGCAATAGTTAAGACCTTATCATCCATTGGGGATATTCTGGCTTTACTTACCTTATGACCCAAAAAATTCACCTCACTTTGAAAGAAAGAGCATTTTGACGGCTTTAGTTTTTAATGAAAATTGCCACAACTGCTGAAAGTTTTGCCTGAGGTGATCTAGATGTTAATTAAAGGTTCTTGAAAAAAAACGGTAATATCATCAAGATAAAAAAGTATACAGGAGTGTTTCAAATCGCCTAGTAGTCCGTCCATAGCGCGTTGGAAGGTAGCAGGAGCGTTACATATCCCTGAGGTATTCTAGTGGGCTCGAATAGTCCTTCACTTGTGATGAGAGCACAATTTGCCCAATCTTCTGGTGACAAATCTACTTGCCAATATTCACAGGCGAGATCCATAGATGAAAAATAGTGAGACCCCAACATTAAGCGTAAAGATTCATCTATACGTGTCAGAAGGTAGCTACTTTGCAAGTGATAGAGTTGAGGTGGCGATAGTCCATAACAACCCAGTAACCACCATCCTTTTTCCAAATTAATAGTGGGGAAGCCCATGGACTTTTGGAAGGCACAAGTAACCTGGCCTCCAACAGTTGCTGTAACTCTAGGGCCACTTGAGCTTCCTCCACTTTGGATTTTCAATATGGTCAGGATTTAAATGGATGGTGATCTTCAGTTTTGATTTGATGATTTACCCTCAGACGATTTCCTATAGTCACTTGGTCCTGATGAAAAATATCACCATATTCCTTGAGGAGATTATTTACATCTTGGCGTTCGTTTGGGGTAAGATCATCCTCAATTCTGCTATCAATCAAAGCTATGGTGGATGGAGGATCAAATTTTAAATTTTAAATGAGTCAAAAGAATTTACATCGGCAATATTTTTGATAGGGCATAATTTTACATAAGCAATAGGGGCATACCAAGGGACTTGGATGGTTTCAGTTGTTAAGTTCCTAATAGAATAGATATAGATTTCCCATATGCAGGATCCAAAATCCCAGGGCAGGTCAACGCTTCTTTTATTGATGGGTTTGGGTGGCCACTTAGTTCCAAAACTTGGTTAGGAGGAATATTAATTTATGATTCCCATATCCACAATAACTTGTGAGCTAGAGGGTATTGTGATAGGATGAGGAGCATACAGAGGGATCCTATCTTTGGGATCCACAGCCTCTGGGGGTAACTTAATTTTCCCCCTAAAACTTGGTAATCACTTTTGCAAATGGAGGATGGGTACTCAAGGAAGCATGCCCATTTTATAGGGGCTCCTTTATTTTTGATGGGGAGTTCAATTAACGGAATCCAATAACCTAGTATGAAAGGTATTTTCTTTGTGGTTGATTATGCAGTTGAAACCCAGCATTAGTTGGCCCCCAATAAGCAACTCATAAGTATCATTTTCTAACGTGGTAGAGAGGCAGTAATTAAGAGTTTCCTGAAGCATAGGTTATGGCAGAATAAGCTCTAATCGCCTTAGTAGACTGACTACCTGCTGTTCCATATTCAGCATCGTGGATCAAGTCTGGAGCCATTTTTATCTTTTGGATAAGTTGGGAGGAAATAACGCTAACTGGTGTGCTGATATCAATTATTTATAGAACTTTAACCTTATGTAAGACTACCTCAACTCAAACCACTGAAGAATCAAACTGGGAATTAAAAGCTAATAGACTGTCAGTAGGGTTTTGTAATGAAGCAAGCGAATGATTCTGCTGTGGCCAAGCTCAGGGCTGGTCAATGCGTTTAAACGTTTTGTCTGCCAGCGCTTGACTTTTTTATAGAAGAGTTGACTGTCAATTTGTTGGGGTGACTGACCAACATAAAAGTATAAAAGCTGTAGGTGTTTATTTCCTTAAATAGACAGAGGGACTTCAACTTCTGCAGGCGCTGTTAACACAAAATAACTTGAAGTGCTGGGAATAGAGCTAGAGCTAGAACAAGGGTCTTGAGGCACTTGTTTTTTGTCAGCATAAGGAGCCTCTTGCCCTATACTGACTAATCTTTTTGCTGACTTACGTTGAAGGATGCAGCAGTCAGATACAGTGTGATTGTTTCTTCCGCAATGAGAGCAGTATAATTCAGATGTAGGTGAATCAGAGGATGTAACGGCCAATAATTGGGACCAGGGCTTATTGGTGTTAAAACGAGGTGGCCCAACGGGTTTATGTAGTTTGGTCAGAATTTCCAATATAGCCTCTTTAATATGGATGAGGGACGTTAAGTTAGTATTCACAGATTTAATATAAAGTACAATATTAGACATATTTTTAAATGCCAATAATGCAGCGGTGATGGTATCATCTAACATAAGATTATTCCCTACAACCAGAGTTTGTGCTTTGAGGTAAGAACGGTGGGCGAATTTGCTGATAATTTCCCCCAATTAAGACTGATAACCATAAATATCTGCTTTTGGTTCGTTAAGATTAAGTCGCTCCCAAATTCCTGAAGAAAGGAAGTCTTTTCATCAGTCCAAGAGTGGCAATGCATCAGATGTGTGACCATAATATCTTGAGCCATGTGACTAAGACAGTTAGTTAGATGCTTGAGTCACTGGGTGTCAGTGGCTTCTTTCATAGCATTTTCATAAAAAATAAGAAAGAGAAGATGCTTCCTTCGCTGGGGACATACTTTTCTTTAAACGACGGTTTAAACATGCCAATGGGGAGTTAATGGTCAAACAAAGTTATTGACATAGGGGAACCATTTTCACCTAAAGGTGAACTGTTATTGCTTAACGTTTTGTAAGGATAAAGGACGTCCACTTTATGTTGTAAGATGCTGATATCCTCAATTAAAGAGTCTACCCAATTTTGGGTGGCACAAAGGGTCAGTTTGGTGGCAACAGTAGGGGATAACTGCCAAATTTCTCTTTTGAGCTCAGTAGTTGCATCTCAAATTTGAGTTGTTGATCAAGGGTGAGAATTTGCTGCTCCATCCCGCGCATCATAGTGGGGAAATTATCCAAGAGTTTAAGGAGTTCCTGATCTAAAATGAGATCAGATGCCAGATTATTATTGTTCATAGTTGAGTTTTTAATTACCCTCACCATGAACTCAGGGTGTACCTGGCAGAGAGCACTAGTTTTGTCAGGATCATGGGTATTACCTTGTATCCCTTTAATTTTAGGACAGGGGACCCAAAGTTTCAAGATGTTGGATTTCTTATTTGTGCTTCTTTACTCGGGAATTTTTTTTAGTTACTATGTCTGGATAATCAATTCCTAATAAAAACAAATTAATTTTAACTAAAAAATGTGAAAAGAGGAAAAAGAGTAAGGTTTATTAGCTTAATACCAGCTATATAAAGGTAATTTGGGAAGGTTTTTTGGGTAAATCTAAGCAGCCCAATCCTAGATCTAATAAATGAGATAAAAGGGGATTTGGTACAAGCCCAATTACCTCAGTTGAGTTGTTTGTGATTGTCTCATGGCTCATGTTTGAACCTGAGGTTGGGTGGCTCCGAGGGATCATGATTCAGCTGTATCAGTCAGGGTCAATTTCACCTTCAATAGCTGTCAATTTTTGTCAGAATATCACTGACAGGAATTTGGGCTTTTAG
This sequence comes from Massospora cicadina, assembly GCA_022478985.1. NCBI lineage: Eukaryota > Fungi > Entomophthoromycota > Entomophthoromycetes > Entomophthorales > Entomophthoraceae > Massospora > Massospora cicadina. The sequence continues at coordinate 15,485 of JAKSZP010002997.1, forward strand.
GTCAGTTCAGGATCAATTCCTGTCGTCTAACATATTTGATGTGCTATTTGGGTAGGAATCCCGACATATCAGCCCAAAGAAAGCATAAGCGTAAAAAGAGGCACTTGGGGCTTAACAAAAACCCCTTTCACCAAAAATACCTAGATCTGATCCCTAAAGCAGTATTTTTGCTGAAGCTAAGAAGAAATGGGAAAAAACTAGAGCGCAAAAAAGCTTTTTCGCTCAACCCTCTCTTAGACAATTTGCATTTACTTTGGGCATAATCCTGTAAAACTACATAGAGATTTACTTCTTATAACTTTGTGACAATTGCAGAATATTATTCATTTAACACCACCAACTATGAGTTGATGAAGGGACACTACACCGTGAATTGACTGAAGCTTCCCTTGATGACCATGACGCCACCCTTCAGGCTGTTATTCCGCGTGGACATCTCTATATCTCCTGCACACGTTATAATATGGGGAAAATTTAATGGGTTATGTTTTCCTACCTCATAACAATAATTAATAATTTAAAAACATTTGGCCTGGTGCTTCAGCGTGGTTTATGAAATTTGGGTCTTTACTTTAAATAAACTATAATGTCCCATCTTACTATGCTCCCACAAAAAAAGCCCGCCTGAAAATGGCTTTATCTACCACCTCCACACTGTATCCCACAATATAAAGGTAATTACTCGCATGGCAGTTGATGGGCATTCCCAGAGATCTTCTTCGTTGACCCTGACCAAACGCGCACCCATTATTCATGGTGTAATGCTCTTTAGCACCTGTATAATGGAGCACAGCTTAAAAACAAGCCCTCTCAGCCACCACCAAGGAACCTAAACCAGGCTAAAAACGTCCCCATATTGCTGCAGCAGAAATTCTGCAACCTATACAATGGGCCCTTGTTCAAGATCTGACTTCTGAAGCCCTTTGTGCAACTGAAAATGAAGTGCTAACAGTAGGTTCACACATTCTTTGAACTCAATCCCCTCTTCTGGTGGGCGCCTTTCAATATTTCAGAGGAAATACCCACACAGACTAAGCACAAAACCTCTCTTACAAGGCGCCCATCGTTGGCCACCCTCTCCACTCAGTGCTCTGCTATAATATTATCAGCCAACACCAGCATCCCATTGCAGAAAACCTCTGTGTCGGGATTTCACCTTATTTCTCTTGTCTCCATAAATTCTACTCCATCGATCCCCGCAGCTTCATTTGGAGGAGAGCTTAATTTATCTCAATCTACCAAGTTTAGTAAGAACGATCAGCCTCATCCCAATCAAATGATTGAAGATTCAATTGCACAGTGATTAATTAGTTATGATAGATTATGAACCAGATCAAAACCTATAATTATCCCATCATTCTAAATAAAAAAAGTATTAGGTCGAATTATAACCTGTTTTTACTTTAATTTATCACTTTTTTGGAGATTCCACTCAAAGTAACTTTGAGAGAAAACCTGCCCCATTGGAAGTGTAATTCAAAACTTCCAGAGTGGTGCTCACTACAAGGGCACTCTAAGTTACGCACCATGAACACGTCTGTCACTACTATGGATTCTCAACTTTTTGAGCAGGGTCAAGCAATGGAAGATGAAATCAGAAATCAACTATCTCAATTGGACCAATTGTACTTGGGAATTCAATCCCGAGTCATTGAAGTGGAGAAACCCCTGGAGCCATGAGTCCTCCTGGGTTGAAGGTCCCACGGTCCACCTGAGCGCGTAGGTCCACGTGGACCTCCTGGTGTTGCTGGGCCCTGCAGACTGCCAGGTACAGATGGACCTTGGGGGCCCCCAGGTGTTGATGTGCATTCAGGATCCTTTCAACAAGTTGACTCTCTAATGAGCAAGATGGACCACTTACATGACCAATTTTACAAAGTGGCCAAGGAATGTAACTTAACACCTGAGGGGGTAACGATTGATCCCCTCCTGTTGCTTCAATCTCTCTCTGATGAACTGAGTAATTTGGGTAAATGGGCGAAGGATACAGACATCCTGTTTCAAACCTATGAATCAAAAGGCGAGATGCTCCAAGACAAAATTGAAACATTGGAACTTAAGTACAATGCTCAGCAGGAGCAAATTTATGAACTATCTCGTCAGTTGGATGAAAAAGTGGTGCATGCCGAATTGAATTGACAGATTGGCGAAATTCATACTGAGACTGTTGGCCCCTATCCTCCATTTTCCTCACAAGTTTCTGATTCCAACTCTTAAGTTTCTACTCAATCTGAACATCCTGGAGTACATGTTTTGACGTCCAATGCTCCAATGAGTTTTAAACCAGGATTTAAAGACAAGTACTCTCCTGTGGAAGGTAGAATTATCTCCTTCCTCTATCTATATTAAAAGGCTCTAGGTGAGGCCATGGATCATCAGAAAATGAATTATTTCCTAATTGTCTCAATTGATTGGCCCAGGATAACATGGTACCCCACTTAATGACTTGCTCTACCTGGTCACAGATCAAAGAGGCGCTAATCAAAGAATTTGGAAGTGAGAAAACCTTATCCTCTCAAAAACAGGCTTTTATGGGTATACAGCCCCACCGGAATGAACCAATCAAAGGTTTTGCTCATCTATTCTATTGAGAAGCTCAAACTTTTGTAGCCTGTGGTTGGTTAAATTTGGATGATGCGATTACTTCAGTAATTTCTGAATTTCTTCCAGGACTCAGTTGCAAGTATACCTTCTTAGCGTAGAGAAGAATTTTAGAGGTATATTAGACATAGAAAGGAGGCCTTGTTGGAATTGCCTCCTCAATTGTTAGAGAAACCCCAAGTTTATGATTCTCCAAGACCTAGTCGCCCTAAAGTTTACACTATGCATGAGAATTCTAGAGCGATTCAGTGTAACTACTGTCACCAATACTTCCATACTGAGGACTGTTGTTTCAAAAAAGAAGCGGATGAGAAGAAAAAAAGGGATAAAACCAATAAGATACTTACCTCAATAATGATATGAGTGTTAAACAAGAACATCAAAGCCCTTTTGAGTGTAATAAGGATGAACATTCTTCTTATTCCTTGCCCTCATTGTTGGCGTTATCCTCTCAGTTTGGAAACACCATCACCCATATTGACTTTTGAGTAGAACAAGTCAATGCCAAAGCTATCATTGATACAGGATCTCTGGTGAATGTTGTCTTATCAAAATCTATCAAACGGATCAAATTAACACCTGATGTTTCTCATTATAAAGAATATGTCACAGCAGGACCTCAGTGTACTTGGTCAATTGGAGCTTTTTTGTCCTTTCTACTAAAAATTGGAAAATTAACTTTTACCATCCCTGCCGCTGTTCTTGATAAGTTGAGTTATGACCTGCTATTGAGGACTCAATTTTTGCGGGAATTCAATGGAATTATTAATTACCCCAACTCATCACTATCTATCTTGGGGTATAGAGTTCCCTTACTTTTGTCTGAACATGTTCATACATGACGTCAGAATTTTTGTTGTAGGGGTCTAAAAGTTCTTATTCTATTCTAACCATGTTGGCGACCCTCAGGTAAAATTACCCCTTACCTCAGCGGATATTGAAGAGGGGATGCCTATTTTCTCCCCCAGAAATCTGATTATTCCACCTAAATCACAGTTAATTGTTAATACTTATTACATTTTTCGATTCCCAAAGGACATTTATTACAAGTCCAGGGCATCTTCAACACTTCTGTTAAAGAAACTTTGCCATGTCCTGGAATATCAGATTACACTTATTCAGGATCGTTATTTGTTTTATTAGTGAACCTTACCAATAAGCTGAAGATGATGGATCAACAGCACACAATTGCTTATGTCAAGTTATTGCCCTTATCTCAGATTTATGATGTTAAACCTTTTGGAAGTCTACAAGATTTGGGTTGGAAAGTAATCAGGAAATTCTTACTGTGGGGCCTGCTGTTGGAAAACATCTCACTAGTGACCAAGAGAAACAAGTGCTTCAGTTGTTAGAAGAATACTCCAACAATAATGCTAAGCATACTTACTACTTTAATAAGATGAAAGGAGTAATGCATTCCGTTGAAACTGGCAATCACCTTCCTATTAATGCCAAGCCCTATTGTAAGTCTAAAGTGGAAGAATCCTAGGTTACCAAAGAATTGCATCAACTATTGGAGGCTGAACTATTGAAACCCTCCAATAGTCCTTGGGCTTCTCAGTTGCTGTTGATTAAGAAGGAAGATGGTTCTCACCAAGTGGTTATGGATTACCATAGACTGAAGGCTATTACTCAATGAGACAGTTATCCTTTATCTAGGATCAATGATTCCCTTAGGTTGTTGGCTAGATCAACTTATTTTTCGGCCATGGACTTATCCAGTGGATACTGGAAAATTGAGTTATCCCTGGCTGACCAAGCTAAGTGTGCCCTAATATCCAGTGAAGGTTTATTTGAACCAACTTGGATGCCTCAAGGATTGAGCAACGCCCCAGCCACTTTCCAAAGGGCTATGGATGGTATGTTACAGGACCTAAAGCTTACTTGTGTTCTGGTATATCTTGATGATATTACCAAGTTTTCCAAAACCTTTACCAAATATTTGGGCCATCTAAAAGAAGTTTTTAGGCTAATTCGAAGCTCTTCCTTAAAGCTCAAACCCTTTAAATGTTCATTCTTTTTAAAGATGAAATGGAGTTTTTAGGACATCAAGTATCAGCTAAAGGGATTTGATCCCTCACAGATAAAATTCAAGCTATCCATCAAATGCCTCCTCACACCTCTCTTGAGGGATATTTAAGTCTTTCTCAGTATGGTTGGGTATTATCAGCAATTTATACTCAAATTTGCTGATTTGGCTGAACCATTATTGCATCTGTTACAAAAAAGGATGCCCTTTGAGTGAAGTTCAGCTCAGGAACATTAGTTCAATTTTCTGCAAATTGTCTTGACTAAGGCACCTGTTTTAATTCATCCTTGATTCAAAAAGCCTTTTTTATTACATACCAATGCAAGCAATGTCGCTATTGGGGATATCTTATCCCAGTGTGATGAGGAGCAGAAGGACCATCCTGTCGCGTGCTATAGCATAACTTTGTCTAAAGCTGAATGAAATTATAGTGTAACTGAGCGGGAGTGTTTGGCCATAATTCTAAAATCAAACACTTCCATCCCTTCTTATATGGTAACCATTTTACTGTTATTAACGAACATTATTCTTTAGGATGGTTGCAAATTTGAAGGATTCTGATGAGAGATTGGCTTGTTGGGCCTTAAGATTGAAAACTTACAATTTTTCCATTGTTCATCGTTCAGGTGCTCAACATCAGAATGCTGATGAGTTGTCCCAACTGCCTATTCTGACTTTAGAAGTGGAGAAGGAAGAACGCCTATATAATCTCATTGGGCGGCCTGAGTTGTGGGATCAAGAGTCTGAAGAAGATCGAGCCTATTTAAAATCTATTACCAAAGATACTATGATTTGGGAGAAAGATTTGTATAAGAAGGTCAAATCCAAATGGTTACCCTTTTTACACCCAAACTCAAGATTTCAGGCTGTCATGGAAGGACATGAGCAAGTAGGCCATAGCGGGTTGAAGAAAACTTAAAAAGGTTGAAAACCTGATATTACTGGAATAACATGACTAATTTCATCTGAGAAACCCTTGACTTGTGTCTTATTTGTAAAAGTCATGGAATTACCAACCCAACTTATCAACCTCAAGTTATTCCCCCAAATAAAGCGTTCAAAGTGATAAGTATTGATGTGCTAGGTCCTTTTCCTCAGGGATTACATGGCCACCAGTATATTATTATGGCTGTTGAACATTTAACTAAATGGGTGAGGCCATTTCCATAACCACCCCCTTGTCTAAAACTACGGCGCTATATTATACCAGCACATAATCTCTCAACATGGGTGTCCCAAGGTCCTTATGCCAGATAATGGGACTAACTTTACCTCGCAACTCTTACAGGAATTATCTAAATTAATCAACACTGCCCAACGATTTGTCATTCTGTACCATTCCTCCACTAATGAACCATTGAACAAGTCAATGTAACTCTAGTTTTGTTTTAAAAAAGATGGCTTCTACTGATCCATCTCGGTAGAATTTTATTTGCCTAGTGCCTTAATTGCATATCAGATAAGCTATCATCAAATTATCAAGATGTCACCTTTCAAGTGCTTATATGGGTGAGATCCCTCAGTCCCTTCTAGTGCTCAAGCCATACTTGAAGAAAGCATACCAGAAAACTTTGATATAATTTTAAAAATCTGGCGGATGAGATTATTCATCTTCAAGCTCAAGTCATGAAATTGATTGAGGAAACTACTCAAAGAGAGACTCAAAGGATCAATATAAACCCGCCTTACCTGAATGCCAAATTGGATATTATGTTATTTATTACCACTCTCAGCCTGGTGGACGAACTGAGAAGTTAAGAATCAACTGGTCTGTTCCATATCGAGTTATATTTTGAAGAGGATTAGAGTATTCAATCGTTCGTGTTGATACTGGCATATTGATCAATTGTATCCACCCTAGGTTTTTAAGAGTTCACCCTCCTCCACGATTGAATCTTGAGGGGGAAGTGTTAGGATTTCGCCTAATTCTCTTGTCTCCAGAGATTCTACTCCATTGATGTCCCCAGCTTCATTGGAAGGAGAGCTTAATTTATCTCAATCTATCATATTTAATAAGAACAATCAGCATCATCCTGATAAATTGATTAGAGATTCAATCACACAGCAATAAATTAGCTCTGATAGATTATGAAACAGATCAAAACCTATAAATATCTCATCCTTTCTGTAATAAAGAACTAGGTCAAATTATAACCTGTTTTTACTATAATTTATCGCTTTTTTGGAGAATCCACTCAAAGTAACTTCAAGAGAAAACCTGCCTCATTGGAAGTGTAATTTAAAACTTCTTGACTCTGCTTCCGCTGGAGCTCATCCAATCACCACAAAATGCCAAACTGCTTCCCATGGCATATGTGACTCCTCAAAAAGCCCTATACTACCCACACAGCCCATCTCACACATATCCTTTGCAATGCTAGAGTATGTAAATATGGACTCTAACTTAAAAATGGGGATACATCAGAGGTTATTTCTGAGCACCCTCTAGATTTCCCCATGTAGCATAGTGAGAGCAGCATTCAGGTTTTCTTGCCAGGTCCTCCGCCCACCGCCTACTCATTCCCTTAAATTCTTAGGCACTCTGATAGACTTGCCGCTTAAAGTCAAGCTAAAGGACCAAAACTAACCATCTTGTAGATGCATATTCAAGATATGGCAACCCCCCAGGATATGAAGAGATCCTTTATGATCCCTAATGGCAACGCCATGGCCCTTTAATTTACAAATTAAAATGATTTGCAGGATTTTAAGCAGAGAACATGCCTTCTCCACAACTCAAATTAGCGCATATTGATATTGCTACTGTCTAAAAGCCCCATACTCTCCATATTGACATAGTTCTTGGAATGAACAGTTTGGAGGTAGCTCCTTCAGGACAACTCATGTCACTGTTATTGTATCAAATCCTTAGGTTAAAACCACCCTTTTTTACAAAATCTAGGTGTCCACCTCATACTGGCTAATTTTTCTACAACTGAGTTCTCTTTCACCGCCACTAGCATCTACCTTCTTAATGAAGGTGCTGATTAGAACCATCTTCTGGAGGAGCACGCTCAACTCAATCTCCTTCATAACACAATTTCAAAGGCAATTTTAAAACTACCATAGATTGTGTTCTCTACTCTTTCCCCTCATTATAAAGTGAACGGTATAGATCCAGTAGACTCCAGTACATCCTTTTCACAAGTGGTTTTACATATGCGCTGCCAACCTCCACATCTGAACTTGCTGTATGACAGAATCCACTATAAATAAGGGGAAAACAGTCAGCGTTGCGCATTGACTTGGCACTAATGCCCCTTCAGGGTTGGCCGCACATCATCTCCCATATCTCACAAAGGACCAATGGATAGCAGGTTACCTACTGTTGTCCTCACTTTCATTTTTAAACCATTACAAAAGTTCTAGTTAATGGTTGCCAAGCTTTTTTAGACAACTTTTTTGCTGAGGAAAAAGTTGTCAGCCATCATTAAAAACAATCCCATCTCCTCACCACCCCACCAAAACAACCCCAGTGCTACTGGGGTGGCTACTAATGAAGGATTTACACACAATGCTTATATACTTGCCAAAGCCAAGGTGACCACAGCATGACCATAATCAAAAGGACTAGAAATATAAAAAGGCACCTAGAACGGAACTTCATACTTTCTTTCTCTCCCAGTTGGCTGGAAGGCTGGAAGCTGATTGAAAATTCTTACATTCAGAACTTGAACTGCAGGAAGAGTGGTCAGATAACTTCACATCTTCAAGCTATTATTTTCAGTTGGAACTCCCTACCTGCTACTTTTATCAGAAGCAAAAAGCCAGATCTACAGCACAAGAAGTCGTGGCACTGAATATTGGCACCACTACTACTAAATATAAGGAAGCAATTACACTAGAGCTGCACCTCTTGTACTCCTCCATATTCCATACTGACCAGGTGGCCCATCAGACATCCAAGACTTCCTTTGGCGAGCAGCAGCGTCACCCACTGACTCACAAGCTGAAGAAGCTCATCTGGCTCTAATTACTTGTCAGCAGGTTATGGGGATCCTCCTTCAGCCTCTGCGAATTAAAGCTCTGGACTTGACGGCATACCCTTTTAGGTATACCTTCTAGAACCTGCAGTGATAAAAAATTACTTTGCAATCTCTTCATCTCACTCTTTTTAATTGGCGAGGTCCACCCTGACTCTAGAGGTTCAACTACAACCCTCATTAATAAGAAGTTGAACCATGAGAACCTAACAAACTGGCGCCTCATAGTCCTTCTCAACGCGGACCACAAGCTATATAAAAGCTTTTGGCTAACTAAATCACAGCGTGAGTGTTGCCTCGCCTTTAATCCCCCAACATGAGATTATTATAAGTTGTCACTATGTTATAACTATAATGACCTCTACGAGATTGTGACTACTAACACATAGGTAAAATAAATTTGTGGCCCTTCTGAATATGGAGAAATCTTATAATTGGTTGCTTGTAAGTACTTAGATGCTTCCTTAGACCGCTTCCACCTTCCTATTAAAGCAAGAAGTTAGATTTCAGAGCTCTGTGACCATCTTTACACCAGAGTCCTGGCACCAATGGGCTTTGCAGATGAAATTTCTGTTAATAGGGTCTCTGAAAAATGATCTCATGAGACCAATCCTTTTCAACATCACACTTGATCCACTATCAGAATCCTTGCAGGATAAGCTGATGGAGATTATGGTACCAGGAAAGGCCCCTACCTGCACTATTACGTTTGCAGATGACAATGCAATTGAACTTAAAATCCCTGAGGATGTCACCCTCACTACTGTGACCCTTGAGAGGTACATTAAGGCGTCTAACTCCAAGGTCAACTTTACCAAAACAATAATAGTACAGGTTGGCTCTCCCAACTGTCTCAACCATTTGGTCTGGAGCCTACATGTAGCACTTTCCGTCACCTGGGGGTCTTGACCAACTCCTAAGGAGTCGCATTAGGTGCTAATGAGGCTTTACTAGGAGGTGGTGAACTACAGGTTTTCCAGATGGAACTTTGGGGCATAATTCCCAGGGTTAGGCCCTGATAGCCAATGTGTTTCTCCTTTATAAAGTTTAGATTCTTGCGCATGTCTATCCATTTTCAAATTCATTCTATACGCAGCTCAACGTTCTCCTACCTTTTTTGATCTGGGGCTCTAATTACCCACCAATGGCACTGTCTACAATTGCCCAACCGCTCAAATTAAGGGGGCCTAGGGATTCTGGATGCTCGCTCCTATGCCCTCTCCATCTAACTGAAGCTCCTTCAACCAATCATTTTCTTGGACGTGACCCCATTACCCATTGGGAGCTCACTTCCTCCAAGCTTCATCCACATCTCTGTGTCTTCCTAGACCATTGCTGACATCTTTGGGCAATTAGCTCACCAATTACCCAGGCCATTGCCTGAAATCCTCCCCTTCCAAATATTAGAGCCTGGCTCTCTTGGCCCTGAGATGATTGGGCGCATGAGTGTACTAAACCTTCCCATACAGAAGGTATGTCCATGGACTCAGCCCATGTTGCCATTTTGATTGTACACAATAAATAAGGCGTTCAAAACTCAGCTCAATCCACATGTTAGACCTCCCATTTGCCTAAGACTTCTCAAACACCCCTTCCTCCAGCGAGTTTTGCCCTCCAGAGGCTATGGCATTATGTGTACCACCCAATACTGTTAGCAAAAGCTGCTAACACCCTAATGGCAGGCAATTAACAGTTCTTACAGAACAGGGGATCAAACTGGCCGCAATTTTCAGCATAACTTCCTCAGTGTTTAAAGCCTATTGATTTCCACTGCCACCATCTTCACCTGTCCTAATTTTGCCGCGTTTTGGACTTAAGTATGCGTACTCATGGATGCCCTTCTTTGGTCTGAGAAACCTCTTAAGACCCTTTCTTTGAGAAGACCCTAAACAGAGGCTGTCAAGAGAGTGTCTATAACTCTCCAAAACCCAGCGTGGTGGTGCTCAGTGCACAGGACCAACTCAAGGGAACTAGTAATCATTGTTATAATGAAAATTGCCCAGTAGAGGGTGCTTGAGAGAAAAAGACTTAGGGCAAGAGTGTTGAGCGCTGTGAAAATAATAAGATTTGAGCAAGCTTCAGAACTTGTCAGTGGCCTAAAAGGCTGTGACTAACTAAGTTTGGTACAGTGTTAAAATTCACTGGTGACCAGGGTTGGAGGGAACCTGATAGGACCAGCAATTTACCTGAGGCTGTGATGATAAATAAATTAAAAAAAGCTAACACTTTGCAAGACCTTCTTAATGAGGTCCACGCACAGGTGCACACAAGTCCACATATTGAAAAATGTAAACTGAATATGGGGTTTATTTGGGAAAAGACAACCAACGAGTAACATTGTCATGGGCAAACATACTTAAACAATATCAAGTAAATTATTTATTGGCGGAATTGGTCCCAAGCCTTGGTGCACCTATAGGCGCATGCTTCCATCCAAAAAGGTAGCAAACTTTGAAACTGACCTCACTCAAATGATCAATTGAAGTTTTACTTGACCCAAGCTCATAATTTCATAAATGGAATGGGCTTTGAACCCTGTTCCCCAATTAACCAAATTGTCCCATTGTCGTTTATCAGATAGCTCGTCCGTTCTAACGCCTGAGCAAAACAAGGGGCTGGGCATTTTGCACCTCACTTGTACCAACCTGGACATATTTATCTTGTACCCAGAGTTGGTCTAAGGTGTGATTGAGGTCAGGAAGGTTCTGAAGTTTAACCTTCTGGACCTCCTGCTTCCCAGCTTGTCTTTGGGGTTGGTGCTCTCTATTAAGTCATGTAAACATGACATTACCCTCTCCTCTTTTTTGGGATCCATCCCCCTCCAGGGGCATTTTCCAAGGAAAAGTTTTCATGGGCAGGGCCAACTTCGTGGCAGCAACAGCTAGCATGGACTTTGATCCTGCAGCCTCAGGGAAACACTAGTGGAATGCTGCAATTAGCTCTTGGGCATGTGCTCAGTCATGCTCCAAAACCCAACTGTTCTCCACTGCGTCAAATCCCTTCCAGGATACAAGATACTTGAGCTTCTTCTTACCTGCTGAGAGGCTATAATCTCCTCCACTTTCCCATTCTGGCGCCACATCCACAAGATAAGCCTCAGGAGTCTCTGGAGGGGTCCCTCAAACAAAGTGAGCTTGCTTTCATGAAACACTAAAAAAATCGAAATGAAGTGGGGAGATCCAACTGGTATGAGGCATAGCCCACTTTTTGACAATGCAGTATGGCCCAATCCTCTTTGGTCCCAGTTTTTTGCATGGTTGCTTGATTGGGATGTTTTTAGCATCCAGCATCACGAGGTCTCCTTCCTTGTACGCTGGTCCAACTTTTCTCCTGCCATCAACGTTTTTCTTGTAAGCCTGCATATCCACATCTAAATTTGTGCTCACCTCTTGGTGTACTTTCTTGATAATTTTATCAAAGTCCACCACCACTTCAACCTTGGATCCACAACTGGGCTCCATGTTGAAGGCGGAATTCAAGCCATAGTTGGCAAAGAAGGGGGAGCAACCGATTGATGCATTTTATGCGTTGTTATAACTGAATTGTGCCATGGGGAGATGAGAACCCCAATCTGCGTGATCTGCATCAGTGTAACACCGCAAGAACTGTTTGAGGCACTGGTTCACTCGTTCTGTCTGCCCATCTGATTGGGGGTGATAGGCAGTTGAACAGCAAGGACGGATTTGCAGTGTCTTACATGACTCTTTTTAAAAGACAGAGGTAAACTGGGGCCTCCAATCACTAATAATTTCTTGAGAGACCCCATGAAGAGCGAACACATTAGTAACAAAAGCCTAGCCATCTCTGTCACGGTAATGTGGTTCTGTGAGGGATGAAGTGGGCCAACTTCATAAAATGGTCCACCACCACCATGATAGCATCATAGCTATCAGATACAGGCAATTCAACAATAAAATTAACCGATGGGGAAGTCTAAGGCCCATCAGCAACTTTGAACTGGTACCAACAACCCTGCTAAAGGCTGGCAATTTGGTTTCATTTTGTTGCAGACTAGGCACTCTTTACAAAATCTGCCTACATGAGAAACTAATCCCTTCTAATTGTAAATGTTGCAGATAAGCTCCAGGGTCTTCGCCTTCTCAAAATGCCCAACGGTGATTCCTTCATGATGGTCCCAGATGATTTTCAGGCGAAGTGGTCCAGCAGGAACCCATAGGCGCCCCTGAAACCACACCATCTCATCCTTTACATGATAACCTCTGGTATTATCCTCCTAGATTCAATGCGCTCTTTTCAAGGACCATCATATATTCTGCCAACAAAGGCTGAGAAAGGTCAACCTTTCTGAACATACCATATTCCTCCGCATTTTCTAGAGGAGCGAGCGCTAGCCCATTGGCCAAGTGAGAGGAAAGTTGAGACACGATCTTACCTGGGGAATCATTAAATGAGTATTATGCACCTCAACCTCCTTGGGATCAGGAGCAAGTCAAGAGTTGTAGCTCAAAGCATCTGCCAAATCATTCTCCTTGCACTTTGTAAACTCATAAGAAAACGCAAAATGAGCAAGGGTCTCATGCCAGCGGATTTGCTTTGGGGTTAATACATGAGGTGCGCGGTAGTACAGAAAGTCATGGTGATCTGTACATATGCGGAAGGGTTGGGATGAGCCATGCAAGTTATGTTCCAATAAGTTAACGCCTCAACCTCTGCTAATAATTCTTTATCATATATGGCGTAATTTAACTCTGGTAAAGACATCTTTCTAGGAAAATTTCCCACTGGATACTCAATTCCATATTTGCCTACTTGTAATAGGGCAGCTGCTATGGCGAAGTTGGAGGCATCTGAAGCAACAATAAACTCTTTATTGGGGTCGACATGGCAAATAATGGAAGTGGACAGAAAAGTACACTTTACTGCTTGGAAGGTGTTGGGATTTTTTCCCATATTCCCATCTGGCTAGATTACCAGGGATCACGAGGGGATAATTCCCTAATGTGAGGTTAATTGGAAATCAGCTGACCCTGCTTTCAGGACAACTATGTTCAGGGGATTTTAGGTTATTTGCCTGGTTGGATCATCTGGAATTGATCCAGATGAATGCTAAGATCTCATTGGGCAGAGTTGCCAACAAAATAGGGGCATCTGATTGTTTAACTATCAGGTGTACCGATTGGGTTTCAGTCAGGTTTCATCACTGACTGATTGGGAATTTAAGGAGTAAGTTGCAAAGCGAGTAATGCCATCTATAACTAGTGAATTGATCGGTTGGTTTGCAACCTTACTTAATGGGTAAAAAATCCCATTGCCTAAGCAGGTCGCTTGCAAAATATGGTTGGTTCACTTAGATCAAGAGGAAAATGTTAGGGACACGTTTTCTAACTCTTTCCATTTTAGGTCTAAAGGATGTCCAATGATGGAATCCTAGCTAGGATGGTGAAGACCATCACTGCTAAGATAAGGATGGGTAATTCATTAGCAATGGCTTCCGTTTCATCAAGGAGGTGCCAACTGAGGGTTGAGCCAAATTCCCTACTATGATTTTCCTAAAGAATTCACTAATAAAAACACTAAATGCCAAAAACATTAAATACCAGATTGCTTTTACTAGAGTATTAGCTTAGTAAACTTTATCAGAATACATTAGTTCTATTCTTTATCAGGGATATTATTGCTGTGTGTGATAATTGGGAGACTCTTTAAGATAAAGAGTAAAGAATTGAGAGGGGATCCAGAGAAGAAGCTGAATCAAATTGGAGATTGCTACTGACTGTGTGTACAACCAGAGAAACCATAAACAGGTATTTATGAGTAGATCAAGTTAGGCGGTATGAGGAAAGAATCCCTATTTCAAGATATCATAAGTGTTTTGAGAGGAAATACTGGCAAGCTTTGGGTGAAATCTAATACTTCCATTCAACTACATATAATAGTTGTCATACTATTATCAAATGATTATATCAACTACTATACAACGTGGAGAATTGCACAAAACCCAAACCTGTGCAAGTAATAAATTTAAAGGGTTATTTGCCGAATATAATCAGAAAACCTATAAATTTTAACAAAGTTGTGCTCACTACAGGGGTATAGTTTAGTAGAAGAACTTAGAAGTGATGTTGTATAATGATGAGATAAGAAAACTATGGATGGAATTGGCAACCATTAATCAGAACGCCCTGAACTCAGCGGATTATTGAGAATTTGCAGCCTTGGAAGAAAGAGTCGCCAATATGGAGGAAGGGATAAATAATGTCGTGAGTTTCAGGAGTGAGTTACTTGGAAAAGATACGACACTAAAGAAGAAAGAAGGGGACTTAATTCAAGAAGTCTTATTTTTGAAAATGGAGCATGAAGTGGATCGCGTTCATTTAAGAGCATTAAGTGCTGATATAGAGTTTTGATTAAACAAGTTGAGTAGTTAAAAACTCACAAATGCAAATGTGAGCCATATGTGGCAACCAATGCCAAAGAAAGAACTCCCCATATGATAATTGGGAAGACAAATACCCAAGAAACATGCCACCGCTTTTACCAGTATTTTGGAGATGACGCCTGAAAT
Organism: Massospora cicadina; assembly: GCA_022478985.1. Taxonomy (NCBI): domain Eukaryota; kingdom Fungi; phylum Entomophthoromycota; class Entomophthoromycetes; order Entomophthorales; family Entomophthoraceae; genus Massospora; species Massospora cicadina. Next base: position 30,624 of record JAKSZP010002997.1, read on the forward strand.
CACCCCAAAGTGAGCTGAGTAGCCAAACCTAGAGAGGTGACTAAAGAAACCTTGGAGGAATTCAAGGCAACAATAAAATTTCCAACTTTCCGTCAGGATAATGCCCCAGCGTTTTTCTGATTATTTGATATGACAAGTACAGAAATGGCAATTGTCAAAAGGCATTGATGGTGATAAATTGCAGTTATACTTAATGTCAAAATCTAGTGTTGCCCCACCTGGAGGGGGATAGCTGGGTTGTATGCAGAGGCCAAAGTGGCTATTATGAAGGAATTTGGAAGCCTAACGCGCATGTCAAAGCGCAAACAAGAGTTTATGGGCATCCAATTTCATAAAGATGAATCTTTAGCAAGCTTCACTGATCGAATCTACCAGAAATCACAAATCCTGGTTGGAGTGAAGGTGCTGGATGATTTCAATGCCAGAATTGCATTACAAGCAGCCCTTCAGCCCCACCACAATTTGCACTGAATGATGTCTTCCATGTTCATGATGGAAATTACTCCCTCTTGGTAGACAATTTAAAAAGCTTGGGAGCAACCTTCAATGCCCTAAACAGAAGTTTCAAATCAAACCCAATAAAAAATTCGAATCCCACAAAGGGGAATGAGGGTGCTAAAGAGATGAACAACTGAACTGTGTTGGTAAATAAGCCCAAAGAGTTCAGACAGATTAATAAGAAGGAGAAAGTCTGTTATCAATGTGGAGGAAAGAGACATTTCAATGTAAATTGCAAGAAGCCCAAGGAACAAATTAACGTGGTCCAAGCAAAAGATTCTGCAACTGCAAAGGATTTAAAAAGGACCTATGGCCTAGACGGGGAACAGTCTAGAGCTGCAGAGAAGCCTGTTCCTCTCAATATTATGCTCAAGGAAATTGACATCAGTGATCTGTTTGTAGATGAAGACATACAGGATCAACTGTACTAAGTGGTCAATTTGGACGTGAATGTGGTAACAATATCTGGGGCAAATGGGATCAACCCTGAGATAATCAAAAAAGCTGCCTGGCCATACACCTGACAACTAGCGGACAAGATTTAAGCTGCAGAAAATCCTGATGAATTGACTGAATTTTGATTAGATGAGGCAAACCTGTCAATCCCCTTCAGTGCGATAAAGGAATTTTTCCTGATTTATTGGCGCAAATCATTCACACACTCGATTCAGCTAATAATGCTGCTATACATTCAGTAAACACTATCTTACAATACTCCAAGTGTAAATATATAGATATACTAGTGAATTGAGTACAGGTGAGGGCGATTGTTGACAGCGGAGTGCCTATTAATATTGTCTTACCCAAGCTGGTAAAGAGGATGAAGATCTCGCCTGACTTGGAACACAAGAAGGAGTATGTGACAGCTGGGCCAAATACCACCATCTCATGTGGAGCGTATAGCACTTTGCCACTTCAATTCAGATCCTTGGTGGTATCTGTGCCAGCAATAGTTTTGGCCAACCAAAACTATGACATTCTGATTGGGATGGAATTTCTATGGAAGTATAGAATTAAATGTAACTTTGAGGCTAATACATTGACCATATTAGGTTAGACGTTACCATTAGTCTATCAGAAGGATGGGGAAGCTCCACTGAGTAGGAGAAATAACTTCATCAACTTGATATACAGTGACAGCATTGCCCTGATTCAATACCAACTAGTTGGATGGAAGTGATGAGAAATGCCAACAGAAATCCTAGAAAATTGGGTAATTCCACTGAGGATTAAGAATTTGAAAACCATACTTCCAGGATCACAAACGATAGTTGACATAGGGTTGACATTAGAGATACCAGAGCTTATGTATGGGGATTTTGGAAGCTCTGGAAGAAGTCCAGAGTAGAGCCTTGGGTGGCTTCTTGAATAATAATGCCAGGCCATGGAGAAATTCGAGTTCTCTTGGCGAATTTAAGTGAAAAACTGATGAAGATTGAGAAGAATTAGATCATTACATTAGTTCATCTAATCCCAATGTCCAAACTGAGGAAACTTCTCGATTTTGGGACCCTCAAAGAGATGGGATTACTGGCTGGGGTAACCGATAGTATCAACCTATTAGTTGATTGAGAGCAACTCGCTGATCTGACAAAAGGACAGCAAGAGGAGGTGCTTGAATTGTTTGCAAAAAGTACCAGGAAGTATTTGACCAAGACAACCACAATTTGGGATGCATGAGAGATGTGATTCCCAAGGTCAATACTGGGGAAAATTTGCCGATCAGGATGAGACTAATTTAACAGTTGAAGGCGGTTAAAGCAGTAGTGAAAGAAGAAATCAGCAAACTAGTGAAGCATGGGCTTCTAGTTTCATTGGTGAGTCCCTCAGCGAGTCTGATTCTTATCATGAAGAAGAAGGATGGCTCTAATCAGATGGTGATCAGTTACCAGAAGCTGAAAAAAATTATGAAGAAGTATTTGTATCCCCTACCAAGAGTCAACTATGCACTAGATCGATTGGGAGAAGTAATTATTTCTCAATTATGGATCTGATATTGGAATATTGGCAAAATGATTTTCCAAGAGAAGACCAAGAAAAAAGCTCAATTATTACCGCGCAGGGGCTATATCAACCAACGAGGATGCCCCGGGGTCTATGCAATGCTCCTGCAACGTTACAGAGGGCCATGGACGCTATACTAAATAACTTGAAGTTGTCATGCATCCTGGTGTACTTGACTGGTATCAATGTGTTCAGTAGAACATTTACTGACCATTTATACCACTTGGAGGAATTATTTAAGAGACTGTCCACGGCCAACCTGAATATTAAGCCAAGGAAGTGTCACTTCTTCAAGAAAGAGTTGGAATATCTGGGATTCATGATCAACTTTAGTGGATTGCAGCCACAAGCCCAGAAGATCAAAGCCATAGAGCTAATGGCTGTGCCAAAGAGTGTCTGAGATATCCAAGTGTTCCTTGGAATGGTCAGATACTATAGAAAATTTATTTGGTATTTTGCCAGAATCGCCAAGCCCTTATTCCATCTATTGAAGGATCCAAAGAAAGGATTCATATGGAATGAAGAAGCACAAAAATCCTTTGATGAATTATTCCAGTACCTGATAGATTCTCTGATTTTGAAATATCCGAATTTTGAATGAGAATTTATTATACAAACTGATGCTTCATTGATGGCAATTGACACCATATTAAGCCAAGTAGATGAACTTGGGGATAAACATCTGGTGGCATATGTGAGCTGGACACTCTCAGCCGCTGAGAGGAACTACACCATAACTGAGCATGAATGCCTTGTGGTCATTTATGCCTGTAAACAGTTTTGGGTGTACATCCACAGAACGCACTTCAAAGTGGTGATGGACCACTCCTCGTTGTGTTGGCTACACAATTTGCGAGAACCAGAAGGATGACTGGCCCAATGGGCATTGAAGTTACAGGCTTACAATTATGAGATTGTCCACTAAGTGGGGGTTCTCATCAGAATGCAGATGGCTTATTGCAGTTACCAATGGTCCAGATGGTATACCAGCAGGCGGATGAGTTATTTCAGAGAATGGTCAACAGAGAAATTGGGAACGAGCCCTGAGAAATCCAAGGTGCACTTTGAAAAGCGATGGAAAACACTGGGCCCATGTATGGACAAGTTTCTAAGATGATTAATGGGAAGTGGTTACTATTCTCAAATCCATCAGAAAAGAGCAGTTACTTTTCAAGCCACTCATAATGTTGTTGGGCATAGAGGCCTGATAAAAATGACTAACCATATTCGCCAGTACTACTACTTGGAGTCAATCAACTATGATGTCGCCAACTATCTAGCTTGTTGTGTGGAGTGTCAGTTGCACAAGCCACATAAGAATATGACTAGATACCAACTGTTCCTCCCTGGATTTTCTTGACATACAGTGTCCATCAATGTGATGGGACTGCTGACGATGAGCACAGGGAGAGTCAAGTACATAACAGTTGCAATCAATCATCTGATGATATGGGTCAAGATGAAGGCCCTGGAAAAAGTAGATGCTACCAGTACTGTAAAGTTCATACTGAATCAAGTAGTATACTGACATGGATGCCCGCAGGTCCTGCTGAGTGACAATGGGACAAACTTCACATCTCATGTGATCCCACAGTTAAATGAGATAATGGGGATTTGAGGAGTCGTGTCTGTACCCTACCAGCTGGAGATGAACAGACTGGTTACAAGTTAATGGAACTCTGGCTGCGATGCTGAGGAAGCTGGTCTCAGGAAGAGCTTTTGTGTGAGGAACATACCTGAATTTAATGACGTTTGCCTACAATATCAGTCATCATACAGCGATGGGAAAAATGCAATTTGAATTGCTATATGGGAGGAAGGCCGCGTTGCTGCCAATTTTATATTCAGTGATGGAACCAACATTGGGGATGAGTGCTGAGCAGTACCTGAACCAATTGACAAATATCCTGATTTAAATGCAATTGCAAGCATTTGATACTACTTTGAAGAAAAGGATAAGAGCAAAAATGACAGATGATAAGAACTGACTGGCCTTATCAGAATACCAAATAGGCGAAAGAGTTGCCTATTGTGATATGCATGGTTTTGGGAGAAGAAACAAACTGAATGCATTGTGGTCAGGTCCATTTGAGATTATCGCCAAGAAAGTGATGGACGCCTACTCCATCAAGAACCTCTTGGATGGAAGGGTAGTAAATCGAGTCCATGCTAAGTATTTGAAGTAATGGATCAATGAAAAAAATAATAAAAAAGATTTCCCAAAGGACTGCTGAATTAAGTTGGTTATGCCTTAATGATTAAGTCAAGTCTGAAAAAAGGACATTTGAACCAATCTAGATGGTTAAGTCTTAAAAAGTAAGACCTCTGAACCATAGAAAACTGGTAGGTCTAAGTATACCTAGGATCCAGTTTGGGGGAAAAAATAAAAAGATGGACCGCTGAACCAAAACAAGGTCAAGTCCCATGGAAAAAGAAGGAAAAATAAAAGATTGATAAAAATATTAAAAAAGATTATTGAAAACTGCATAGAAAAACCAATATATTTTTATATTTTTTATTATTTTTTTATTGATTATCCTTGATTTGGGGATGATTACACCTATGTCGCCTCTTGGGGAGGGAGGATGGATTTCAGTAGGAGTGAACAACCTGTCAAAACCAATGAGATTGGATGCTAACATGGGTAAACCTACATGAAACCAAGTTTATTGAGTGGATGCAGATCTCTGTGAGAAAGTGACTAGGGGAAGGGAAATTGAGATGTCAGAAGAAGCTAAATGCAATACTTTAGAGAGGGGAGGGAAGCGACAGTACAAGAAGAGGCAGTTGGCAAATAACCCTGAGTAATTCTGATATGGTACTGGAGCCAGAAAATTGGCCTTGAGTGCTTGCCAAGGGGCTTTGTCAAGAACACCAGACATATGGGCTGGCAACGAACAAGGGATACTAGACAGGGGTTGCTGAATCATGCCCCCTACTAAAGCCATCAGAAAAAGATACCGATGGGATGTTCCAGAAATGAGATAGTCATGCAAGGATCAAATGGCATCATGCAAGTTATGACTACAAGCTTCTCGGAAGCTGAAGCAGAAAGAGCAATGGAAACCAGGAGAGGCTGGAAGCTTAGTGGCCCAACTAAAAAGAACTTGGCTGGCAAAGCAAAGAGCATAAGCTTTGATATCCCGATCTTGGACGTTCTCAAGATTGGAAGAATTTAGAGCTATGGATAAAGCTTCAGTGACTTGGGCCCCTAATACTGCATAGGGGAGTTAGAAATGTACGCTGTTGCCAATGGTGAGTTTGGTGGCCAAGACAGCTGGCTTGTAATATTGACTGAGTCAGAAGAGGAACTCTGGAAGCAAGTATGATGTGGCGAGGAAGGAATAATCAAGAGTGAAGGGTATTACTTCAGGAGGATTGACAATGATGTTGGGAGTACCTGCAAAGGGAGCTGAATCTAGAAGAGTCTCAAAATTTAACTCTGGAATTGATGACAAAGGAAGAATTGGCCGTAAGTTGTTCAAGACAATTGCTAGCCTGGTTACAGAGGGGTTGGTTACCATTTCTGGTAATTTCACGGAAGGACTAGCCACTGGTACTTGACTAGGAGTATGAATCCTGGAAGGACCATAGCAAAGGTTCTGTCACGCAGACTGACTCATCTGCTGGAAGAGCCAAAGATCTTGATCAGACAAACTGTTGAGCAGCTGTTGGTACCACGACTCAGAATTTGACATATGAGCTGGATGAGAGGGGATTGGCAGACTTATATGATATTCAACATTATGCACTCTGAAATCAATTAAGCACTAATTTCAGAGAAAATAATCTCAAAGTTTAATGGGATAAGCTCTCCAGAAAAGAATTAAGAATGATATGAGCCAAGAGGTTATATGAAGAAAATATCAAGGGCGTACATAAATGAGAATTCTTAATTGAGCCATGAAATGAACATTGATGGCAAGTGTCTTCTGTCAAGGATGAGGAGAAATCAGGAAATCGAGGACGCCAGACCAAGAATCCTGAATATGACAGTGGGTCATATGCCCTGATGGGGGGAAAACTGGATTCTAGGATTAATATTGTCACAAGTAAATCAATCACCCAAGCATGACAGAAGATTTCAGGGACTGCGCTCTGAGTAGGCAGTAGCAAGGAGGATGAGGAAGAGAGCCACATGCTGAAGGTCATCCCAAGAAACGTTGAGTACTGATGATTGTATTCCGCTTGAGCAAATGAAGTATTTGACTGAGTATCTAAAGCGGTATTCTCCCTGCCATGGTCCTTTTCTCGCTGGAAATCTAGGCAAGAGGGTGGATGTGTTGAGATTTTTGCCCATATACCCAGCCAGTTAGATTAGCAGGGATTGCAAGGGGATAATTCCCTAATGCGAGGTGAATTGGAAATTGGTTGACCCAAATTTTGGAGGAACTATGTTTGGGGGATTTTAGGATATTTATCTAGTTGTATCCGTCAGGGATCAATCCAGATGAATACTTAATACCTCATTGGGTGGAGTGGCCGACGAAATAGGGGCACCTTATAGTGATTAACTATCAGGTGTACCAATTGGGATTTGTCAGGTTTCATCACTGACTGATTGGGAATGAATAGTGAGTTGCGAGGCGAGTGATGCTGGATGCAACTAGTGAATTGATCAATTGGTTTGCGACCTGCCTTACTGGTTAGTAAGTCCCATTACCTAAGCAGGTCGCTTGCCAAATATGGTTGGTCGCTTGGATCAAGAGGAAAACGTTAGGGACACGTTTTCTAACTCTTTCCATTTTAGGTCTAAAGGATGTCCAATGATGGAATCCTAGATAGGATGGGGAAGACCATCACTGCTAAGATGAGGATGGGTAATTTAATATCAATGGCTGCCGTTTCATTAAGGAGGTGCCAACCGAGGGTTGGGCGCAAAATTTCCTACTATAAATTCCCTAAATAATCCTTTAATAAAAAACACTAAATACTAAAAACATTAAATACCAGATCACTTTTACTAGAGTAATAGCTTAGTAAACTTTATCAGCATCTATTTGTTCTATCCTTTATCAGGGATATTATTGCTGTGTGCAATATTTGGGAGACTCTTTAAGATAAAGAGTAAGGATCTGAGCGGGGATCCAGAGAAGAAGCTGAATCAAATAAGGGATTGCTGCTGACTGTGTGTCAAACCAGAGAAACTGTAAACGGGGATCTAATAGTAGATCAAGATAGGCGGTATGAGGGAACAAATCACTATCTCAAGACATCACAAGTATTTCAAGAGGAAATACTGGCCAAGCGTTGGGCTGAAATCTGATACTTCCACTCAGCTATAGATATTAGTCAACATACTATTATCAAACAATTATATTAACTACTATACAACGTTTAGAATTGCACAAAACCCAAACCTGTGCATTTAATAAATTATAAGGGTTATTGGCCGAAAAATCATTATATAACCTATAAATTTTTACAGAAGGCATCCTCCAAAATGGGGGACCACTGAAGTACATTTGCCCCACTTGCCTTATACAAAGGGGCCGCAACCTTAGAAAGGTTTGGTGTGAATTTCTTAAGGAACGTACATGTCTTGAAAAATTTATCAATTCCTTAACCAAAGTTAAAGTGGCCCATGAATGAATCACCTTCTCCTTGTCTGGAGTTATCATGTGCCCTTGTCAAACATGAAGTTGCCCAGAAAGGTGACCTGGGACATAAAGAGCTCATTCTTACTGATTTTCAGCGTAAGGTTGGCAGCCCTCAAACGCTCCACCACCTGCTGAAGGTGTACTGCATGAGGCTCATTGTAAGGGGATAAAGCCAAAATAACATCCATATAAGGTACTTCACATACCTCCAGAAGGTCCCCCAAAGCTGCATCAATATGACGTTGAAAGATAATGGGGTCATTCTAAGCCTGAAGGGCATAACCCAAAATTGGAAGATTCTTTTCCTAGTACAGAATGCAGTCAACCACTCCTGGCCCTTTTTGATAAAGATCTGATTAGACGCGTTTAAAAAATCCAGCTTGAATAAGACTCACGCCTTTTCCACTTAGAGTGCAATCTGTGAGTCCAGGGGGATGGGATGTAAGTCTGGTATAGTGACGTTTTTAAGGTTCCCATAGTCTACGCATGGGCATAAGGTACCATCAGCCTTCTAAACAAAGAGAAGTGGGAAGCACACAGGGGAGGTTTGCTGAAAAATAGCACCTTTGGCTAACTGCTCCTTAACCCACACATCTAATGCCTCTTCCTCCCAGACAGTAAATAGGTAAATGGGGGAAAATATTCTCACCAGATCCACAGTGATCTTGAACTTGCAATCAAACTCTGAATGATCTGGTATTGCGTTAGCTGAAGCCGCATCAAACTAAGATTCCAACCCCTTTAGTCAGGAAGGCAAGGGAACCTCCAAAGTGGTCTTCAACAACGGGGCAAGACTGAGAGTGTGAATATTGGGCCAGTGGGGCAAATCGCCCTGAAAGTTGGCTTCAGCCAAAGGAACAACTAACTCGTGACCATTCTTCAAAGTTAAGGATAGGGTATTTTCTTTCAAGTTAGTCCTGACGTCAAACTTTCACCACCACTCTACACCTAGAATGATGGGGTACAAGAGTTTTTGATAGATTGGAAGTGGTTGGACAAGTGATTTGTGCCCACTTGTTAGTCCACTAATCCCATGATCTTCAGTGTGGGAATACCTTAGGAAGCCCCTCCTCTAACCATACCACCTGGAAGGTAACTCAGCTCAAGGTAGTCTGCTAGGTTTTGGTTCATAAAATTCTCAGAGGCTCCAGTATCCACCAAAATAGTAGTTCTGATTTTCCCTAAGGGGGATGAAAGGGTAGCAGTCAGTAGAAAATAACCCAAATGGTCTTTATTTATAGCAGAAAATTCCAACACTTTACCACCAAACGCTTCTTCAGGGTCTAACGTGCCCTTGGGGTACATATTTGCATCAAAGAATGGAGAGGGATATTGAGCCACTCTTACTACTGAGGCCACATATACACCATATCTTCAGCAACTTAATAAACGTTCTTATATTGTAATTGTAACTTCTTCTTCACCTCCTAGATTCTACGGATCATTGTTGTGGTCAAGCGTGGGTTTTCTGTGGTGATTTGATACACTGAAATGAAGTCCATATATGAACATATGGGAAAAGACATGGCTTAAAAATATATATGGAAATGTCATTCAAAAACGTGTTTTGGGTTGCAAATGACCCTAGCCCCATTTTGACAGGTTGTATGATGTTATTCAAGGCTAACACCATCAGGCCCTTTGATGATGATCTCACCTGCACCATCCAAATGTGGTACCAAAGGAAAAAGATTTTTTGTGTTCATTTTATTAAATTTGGTGAAAAGTCATGGAATCATGACTCTTGTATCACAAAGCAACTGTATCCATCAGGTATGGGCAAGAAGGGTGAGTACCTTCAGATAAGAGGTAGTGAGAATAACGTCAGACTGCTCCAACCCTCAGCAAAATTTAAAAAGTGCGGTGATCCCCACCATGGCCATGGCCACCGCTGGCACACACCGTGTGCACTTTGAAAAAGTCTCACATGGAAAAAGTTCAAGTAAATAAATATAAGAGATTGGTCATATAATGTCAAGAAAGTGTCTATAACTCTCCAAAACCCAGCGTGGTGGTGCTCAGTGCACAAGACCAAAGCAAGGAAACTAGTAATCATTGTTATAATGAAAATTGCCTAGTAGAGGGTGCTTGAGAGAAAGAGACTTAGGGCAAGAGTGTTGAGCGCTGTGAAAGTAATAAGAACTTGGGCAAGCTTCAGAACCTGGCGATGGCCCAAAAGGCTGTGACTAACTGAGTTTGGTACAGTGTTAAAATGCACTGGTGACCAGGGTTGGAGGAACCTGATAGGACCAGCAGTTTACCTGAGGCTGTGATGATTTTAATTAAACAAATCAGCTAACGCTTTGCAAGACCTTCTCAATGAGGTCTGTGCACAGGTGCGCCCAAGTCCACATATTGAAAAATGTAAACTGAATATGGGGTTTATTTGGGAAAAGACAACTAACAAGGAATATTGGTCATGAGCAAACATACTTAAACAATATCGGGTAAATTCTGGGTTGGCAGAAGTGGTCCCAAGCCTTGGTGCACCTATTGGTGCATTCTTCCATCTGAAAAGGTAGCAAACTATAAAACTGACCTCACTCAAGTGATCAATTGAAGTTGTACTTGACCCAAGCTCATAATTTCATAAATGGAATGGGTTTTGAACCCTGTTCCCAATTAACCATATTGTCCCATCGTCATATATTAGATAGCTCATCCATTTTAACGCCTGAGCCAAAAAAAGGGGCTGGGCGTTTTGCACCTCACTTGTACCAACCTGGACATATTTAGCTTGTACCCAGAGTTGGTCCAAGGTGTGCTGAGGTCAGGAAGGGCCTGAAGTTTAACCTTCTGGACCTCCTGCTGCCCAGCCTTACTCTTGGGGTTGGTGCTCTCTATTAAGTCATGTAAACATGACAGAGGTCAATGATTTACTATGAGTCCTTGCCTATGCATGGCACTAAAGATTATACACAATTTCTTCCTTTGCCCAGCCTTTAACTCACAAGTGTGGACCCTACCACATATAGATTGCCCACTTCCAGGTGCATTTCAAGATGGCCCTGAAAATATACAATATGTCACCAATCCTCCCTCTTTGTATAATTCAGTAAGGCTCTGGTACACCAATCCCCTTTTTTCTTAATGTTTCTTCCCTCCCCTTTCCATGCCTCAGGCTCTTAGGAACCCAGGCATAATCAAATAAAATTGTTTCCTCTTTGGGTTGGGACCATTTAGTACTAAGAGATAGTATTTGTATAATCTGATCTAGAGATCATTATCCTCAACTTCTGATCTAAAACAAAAGGCAATAAAATACAAATTGAGGCATATTTATTAACAAGTACAGAATGAAGGATGCTTAATGATTAATATTACAATATAAGCCTTTTCATATAGATTTGCTTAAGAATCTTATTTTCTTTAGCACTAGTAATACTTAATATAACGTATCACTCTAAGCCCAATCTCTTTAAATTTATCCCAAAAATGGAACAAAATCTAGATTTATAACAAAACATTGCTTTATAGTATCTAAAATCATCTTAAAATTTAAAAAACATTATGCATTGTAAGCATTACCTGTCAAAGTTTCAATAGAGCATTTTTATCTAAAAATTTAATTTTTTACTATGTAGGCATGTCCAAAGTTGTTAATACTTTAAATGAGTAATAGTTTTCAGATAATACTGATAGGAGGTGACAGTCAGTATTTTGTCCAACTACCACCTTGAGGTACAGGCTCAAATTTATCCTAAACACAAAAAAGAGGTGTCAGCAATGGTTTCATATTAGTTAAAATTAAATGGAAGTTTGACTGAGATTCTTATTAGTTGGAGATGGCCTAAATTATGTCTCAAAGCAATAAAATATGATTAGAATTCTACTTGATGGGATTTTAGTTAACTGTTTTTATACTCTTCAAAGTTTTATAGTGCACATTCCCTAGTAAGCCTAGCTTAGATAGATGTTAAATCTATTCCTGATGTCCAAAATAAATTTAGAGCCACATTTGACTAAGTTAAAGTTATTAGCTTACATTTTATTTCTAAACTCTCTAAGTTTTTAAATTTTAAGATGCTTTTTCAAGAACAATAGTCATTATATTTGGAATCAATATATATTTAAATATGATATGTATGGGCTATTATTATAAAAATAAAAAATTAAATATCTAGCATAAAGTTATACAATAAATTATTTATTATCTAATTTACTCATAGACACATCAAGTCTAACATCAATTTTATCATAATAACTTCTTTTGCTTAAATATTCTGATTTAAGCCATATATATTAGAAAAAGAATGAATGTAAGGCTTTATAGTAAGTAAAGTTTTACATATATATTTAGATAATAGTACCAGAGATAATTAATGCCTAACCTATGTAGCCATTATAGATATAAATAAGTGTAAATGGCACTATATTCTGTCAGATACATTTTACTTTAAGTACTTATATATAGAGAGTTAAATTTAGAAGGTTTAAGTCCATAAGTGTAGAATCAAATAAGCTATATTGCAAAGGGTAAGAAAAAGTTTAACCATATATAAAAAATAGTTATGATGGCTACACATGATATATGCATATTAAAACAACTTTTTTTACCTGAAATGTACTACTATTGTTTTTGGCCGCTAGTATTCTAAAATGACAAAGCATATATTATGTTAGAGCAAAATCATAGTAAAATTATATACAGAGATCTAAGACTAGATTAATATTGCATATAAATTAAAATCTCACGCCAGGTGCAGTGTACTTTTTAAATAACAGACTGGAAGAAATAGAGTATGAATAAAGTGGTTCATGCTTAATGCACATGCCATAAGTCTAAGTAAAATTTCGTTAAGTTCCCAGATGTGGCAATCAAACTGGACAGAATCTTTCACCCTTTTAGAACCAAAAATTAATCAACCAAACGGCGCTGCCATTAATCCAATTAGGAGATCTGAAGAAAACAGTAGATATGCGTTGAGAGATGATTCTTTTTCTGTTTGACTTCCCCACTTATATCAAGCTTTAATGTAAATACCTTTGTTATTTGTAAAAATCAGTTCATTACTTAGTGTGAATCATACATATCAAAATGAATTAGATATTTAATTAAAGTTGTCACAAAAGACAATACCCACATCTTTCAAATAGAGGAGTTAACTAAGAGCACCCTCAGGTTGAAAAATTTGATACCTGGGAAAACTCTAGGTTATATTTTTTGCAAAAAAATCCCAAATAAGCTAATAAGTCAGATAAAAAATAATTAATTGGGTCAAAGTGCTTTAATGGAATCAAAGAGAATTTCATAACAAAAAAAGGAGTAGACCATGTTAAAATAATGCAACAATTAGATTTAATTGTGTTAATGTACTTTTCTTTCATGTTGCAATCACTAATTGCAACCAGTTTAATTCAAGACAGATAAAGTTTGATAATCTGCATGGGAAGATGAGTATGCGTCCAATGCTGAGTAAGGGTTAAGCATGTTAAAAGGCACAGGTTCAGTGTTCGCACCACCCAAAGTTAGAAAACGCCCTGGGGACACCAGTGGCCTTGATAAAAACAAAAAACTGAGGTGTATTTCATCAGGAATCTTGGAATGGCAAACTAAGTGTAATAAATACGTCAAAACTCTACACTCACAACCACTTTTCTCATTGGAATTTGTGGTACAAGTTTTTCTTGACATTAATTTAACAGCTCTTTGGGAGAAGTTTTGTGGGGACGTATGCACCCAATTCCCAGAAGTTGTGTATATAGCACTGCACTTGATGACCCACAATTAGTTGGACCTCAAGTTTAAGACAATTCAAGCAGCAGATGCAGCTGCACAGGTCACGTGGTGGTTGATCTCCTGGTTGGTCAATGGGTGGTTGAAACTAAGTGAATGCACTGGACAAAATCAAATCAAGTTTTCATAAAAATTGATTTTCTTCCCACAGCCAATAGCGTGAAGTCCTCAAGAGTCATATCAAAGCAGGACTTCAAAGCTATGAGGTAATCAGTTCCTTCAAAATGCAAAATATTTGCTTATGCCTGAACTCAGCATGGGTAAGGCTATTGCGGTGATCACACCATTCTCAGTGGTAGCTGAAGATCTAAATCAGATTTCACATACCACTATCACACCATCAGTGGGCAACAGACTTAACCATTCCACATAACAGTTGACAGCGCACCGCCCATATGCACTCATTGTCAGGCGTTTGGCCACAAGTTGCACACTTGTCCCACCAGAGAGAGAATTATCCCAAATGAGGCTTACTAAGAAGCAATGGGAGAGGGACAATGTGAGCCTCACTAGACTCTAATGTCGCCTTCCCATGGGGTGACCAAGTGTGTTATACCCAGGTAGAACCTAAGTCCCCACAAGGATGAAGAAAATCCAAAAAGCAATGCTGAGCACAGGCTAAGGCAGCCTCCGCCATCCCCCCAGACTCAAGCTGACCAGGCTGAGTTTTCCACTTTGGTGAAATTGTAAACTTTCATCCAATCAGATGGGGGGACCCAGCCCTTGTACCCACATAATGCACTTGTTACACACCCACAGGATTCATGCACAACAAATGCAAGCAGATTTTCCACCTGGAATTAGGCAAGTTTTTTGGGGAAGGATCATTGGACTATTGATGGTGTTGGGAAGTTGATATGACTGGATGATATGCTAACCATACTGGCGGATTGGAGAGGAAATTGAGACAAGTCTCAAGATTGGTGAAAAGAGGTATACAAATAATAATCAATTGAAATGTCAATCAATCAGCGAAAAGGGGGAATTATGCCAAAATTTGATATAAATGAGAGTTTCTAGTATAAGGAAAAATGAATAGAAGACTACCAAGCTGAGGATGCATCTGGCTTGGGGAACCAAGATTTAAAGAGTCAAATGGAGGATTGAGAAGGGGGTCTTCTTTCTGTGATTATATTGTTGCAGCTAGGTCTGCAAATTAGTAAAACAATAAGGGTCAAAATAAGGGGCAATAGCTCCGCATATAGTTTATTAAGTTTAATAGAATTGGCGATCTTCATATCATCTGATTTGGTTTCTCAGTGGCTAATACCCTGTGCAAACTGACTTGGCGGAATCAAGACTCTACGCTGAGAATTAACAGTAATGCTCACTACAGGGGGCCACTGGTCAACTGTAGTTCTTTAACGCTAAGATACAATGATGAGCCCTCATTTGTTACATCACAATTCAATTGGATTCTGCACACGTTATGCGGAAGAAGCATGGGAGGCACCTAATAATGAACCAATATTATTCACTGTAACTAAACCAGGTAATGATGAAGTTATGATCATTATGCAACTAGAAAACTGCCCTGATCTGACAGCTGACCAACTAAGACACTCCACGAATGTGACCCCTCAGCAGCTGTGGAATATTATGGAGTGGCTGTTACATGGATATTTATTATACAAAGATGAGGTGGGGGAGTATGCCTTGAGTTGGTTTTATAACCAACAAGACCAAGAGAATTGGTATGCCATGTACATGTCTTATCTGGACACGACTACATTGGGGTTGGCTTGCTGACTTGGTACCTGCGGAATAGAGGAGTATCTAGTCGCTTATTTGCAACCGTCTATTTGCCATCTACTGCATGTGCTGGCTCACCACAACATAAAATTGGAGATTTAATGCAGTTCGCTCAAGCACAGCAAAATGATACTCGCCTCCTGCTTGACCACCTCAATTGCTCTTTTTTGGAGGTACAGGGGGGCGCTGGGGCAAATGGACCATCATGTTGGGAACATCCACCATCAATTGGACATGTTGGTACCACAGTTAAATCTTGAGTTATCTCAGGTAATAGAAGAACTGTTGGATCAGCATGGCCTATTTATAGGAGGGATTCAGGACATAACAACGTTGGGAAACAATACCAAGTGCTTTATGATGGATTTAACTGAATGGGCGGAAGCGCTCAAAGCTATGATTGCTCAGCTTAAGGAAAAAATAACACTGATGGAATGGCAAGTGGAGTATCAAGTTGGTTTCATATCAGCTGAATTTTCCCAACTTCATATCAAATGGGGTAGCCAGCAAACAACAGACAACACGCTTATCCTTTTGTCAACATCCCCCAAATATCTCCAGCTAATCTGTCAGGTTACACAACTGGAAGCTGTTAGTCAGGCTGAGCATTATTGAGGTTTCCCTCTTCCAATTGGTGAGACATGAGAGTATGCTGACATGCAAGAACAGCTTGATACCCTTAGATGGGCCATTGAGGAATTGATATGGGAACAAGCTTCCCTTCTTAACCAAATAAACAACGTTAATCAACAAGCGGGTAATGCTAGCCAACAGCCTGCCCACATGCAGGACATAATTGAAGATGTCCTCTCATGACTACAAGCAGTGTAGCAGAAGTTGCACGTTGAGCAGGAATTTCGTCAGGAGTTGCAACATCAGTATGAAACACTGAAACAGGAATTTCAGGATATATGGTGTAGATGCCATTTGGTTAAAGCGGAGCAGTTAATCAATGAGCATTTTGTGGAGCACGCTGGAGCCAGGGGTAATGGGGCTATTGGAATTTCGTTAGAAATTATGATAATCAGGAGCTATGAAGGCTACAAAATTATTAGTTCTGTGGCTCTAGCGAAGATCAACTCAATTGCAATGAAGTTATTAGTTTCATTTCTATAGTTGATTCCAAATTGGAAATACAGAATCCTGTTTGAAAAGAGACTAAAATAAGGCTAATTAAGACAAAATAGTGTAGTTTATTATTTAGAGATGAGGGATATTTATAGGGGTAGATTTAGAAGGTATGTGTGAGGATTTTTGAGGTGCACCTAAGGATAGATCTTTCCCATCAGATGACCAATATTGCTGATTTTTAAGGCCATACTTAGGATGGCTAGATTTGATAATATTCTTATTTGATGATTATAATCCTCTTGTATGATTTTTGGCCTCATCAGATATCTTAATATCATCCTTCAAAGAAAATTGATAACTCCAAAGGGTGGATCATCAGTACAACCTAGAATCAGATATCTCCAATGTAGATTTTACAATCTTTTTTTAGTACTAGATGGTCCCAACCCAAGGGGGGATTCATCGATGTTAGATTTTACAATCTTATTAGACCAAGATATCAATTCTCAATCTGGAGTAAATTTGGTCATCGTAGATGAATCCCCAACAATGCCCCCTCAAGATCTTGCCTAGGGGGCACATACTTACGCAGAAATCTACTATGCACTCTATTGATAACAGTACCAGTATCAACAGAGGCAATGAAGTATTCAATACCCCAATGATAGATAATACGGTAAGGACCAGTCCATAAGGGGTCCAGTTTATGAATTCTTCCTCCAAGCCTATGGTGGTAGAAGAGTACCAAATACCTGACTTGGTATTCTTGTAGCATAGGTCAACTAGCGTTGGTTCTTGTTCCCTCCTTTAAGGTGGTAGTATCAAGGGAACTTGATGCTAAAGCTTACAATTATATTTCATCAGCGAATCTCCTCATAGCTAAATCAGTAGTTTGTGGGGTAGCTTTCTCAAGTATAGGTTGTACACTTGAGGGGAGGATAGGATTCTGACATATAAAGCTTTAAAAGTAGACATTCCAATTATTCAATGATAGCTAACTCTATAGGCTAACATTGCACTAGGCAAGTAGAGATTCCATCTACTAGGGTCATTGGAAGACATCTTTCAAAGAATGGCTACAAGTGTGCCATTTGCTCGTTCAACTGCATCATTAGTAGAAGGATTATATGGGGACGTGAATGACTGATAAGTACCCATTAACTTAGTAAGTTCAAACCACTTGAGAAATGAAGTTTGTCCCATTATCCAATGACAGGACTTTCGGGCTACCATGCCTGGTGAAAACTTTCTTGAAAAGAAAGGACGCCGTAGCCTTGGCAGTGACCATGGAAACTGAGATAGCTTCAATCCATTTAGTAAAATGGTTGATAGCTAACAGAATATATTGATGTCCATAAGTGGCAGTAGTGAGAGGACCCACCACATCGATACTTATAGTAGAGAAAGGTTCAGAAGGGCCCACAGTTTTTTGTTGAAACATCAGATTTCCACCACGTTGTTGTCTGCACGTAAGACAAGGCTCCAACACATCATGTACCAATTCCAGCATGTTATCCCAATAACAATGAGTTTTTAACCATTGTAGAGTTTTAGCAACAGCTCCATGCCCTACGGTTTTGTGTGCCTCCATAATAGTATCAGTCTTCACAGAGGGCTGAATAAAGGGCAACCATTTAGAGCCCAACTTTTTGTTTAATGAACCTTCTTTGACCTGAGTATCTTTGGTTAAGGATTGTAAGTTTGAGACAACATCCTTAGATTCCCGGTACCAGAGCTCAGGCCTACCAATCAAGTCATAGATGCAATCCTCTTCAGCAGAAAATAACGTTAGGATAGGCAAAATGAGAAAGTCCATCAGCGTTTTGATGAATAGCGCCAGTGCTTTGTTGAATAGTAAAGTCATAGATTTGGAGCTTTAGAGCCCATCTAGCTAAACACCCATCCGGATCCTTCATCTGTTGCAACCACCTCAGGGAAGCGTGATCCATGACTATAGTGAAATGCTTGCCCTAGAGGTAAGGGCGGAAGTGCTTGATGACAGACAAGACAGCAAGGCATTCTCTCTCAGTAACACTATAATTGCGTCCAGCCTTAGAGAGGGTTTTTCTATAATATGCGATGGGGTTATCAACTAAGTTAGTATCATGTTGAGCTATAATTGCTCCAATAGCAATATCACTGGCATTGGTAAATAGTATAGAAGGTTTGGAAAAGTCAGGATGGGCTAAGACTGTGGCACTCATTAAAGATTGGCGCAACAGATAAAAAGCTTGCTGGCGCAAATCTTCCCATACAAAAGGAACTTCCTTGTGCAAAAGGTAAACTAAAAGGCTCAGCAAAACCCCCAAAAATGAGGGATGAATTGTCAGTAACAACCAATCATCCCTAAAAACACTTGAATATTTTGCAAGCTTTTAGGAACTGGCATGTCCAAAATAGCTTGTATCTTACTAGATAAGGGTAAAATCCCCTCACGATTAACTTTATGACCTAAGAATTCCATCTCAGTCTTAAAAAAGGCACATTTGTATGGTTTTAGCTTAATCAAAGTGCGACGCATCTGACCAAAATCTTCCTTTAAATGAGCCAAATTCTCTTTAAAGTGCGAGAAAACACAGTAACATCATCTAAATATACCAAAACACAAAAAAGTTTCAAATCTTTAAACAAGCCATCCATGGCTCATTGAAAAGTGGCAGGGCATTACAAAGCCCCTGTGGCATTTGAGTGGGCTCAAATAACCCCTCAATAGAGATTAAAGCACATCTTTGACGATCTTTTGGAGCTAGGTCAATTTGCCATTAGCCACTCGCAAGGTCCATAGTTGAGAAGTATTGTGTTTCAGACAATAATCTCAAAGAATCATCAATGCAAGGTAGCAGATAAGAATCCTTTTGTGTAACAGCATTGAGCTGACAATAGTCCATAACCACTCTATGGCCCCCATTTTTTTAATGAGCAGTAAAGGAGAAACCCATGGACTTTTAGAAGGCATTAACAGCCCCGCATCAAGGAGTTGTTTTAATTCTAATGAGACCTAAGCCTCTTCCACTTTAGATTTATGATATGGTTAAGCTCGAATAGGGGAGTATCACCAGTTTTCACCTGATGCTGCACATCTTTCATTACTCCAAAATCTCCGGAACCTTAGGCAAATATATCCGCATATTCTTCAATCAGAGCCTCAGCTTCAAGTTGTTGTTCTTGAGTGAGAGAATCCCCAAATTTGACATCAATTCTAGCAACATTAGGGGGAGGTCTTATAGCTCAAATGCATGTAGATCTCCACATCCCAAAACGGATAAGATCTCACTCACAGGAGTAGGCCATATATAGGCAATGAGGCTATTGCAATTCAATTGCATAAGTTAGGAAGTGAGATTAGCCAGTAGAATTGAAACAGTCCCATCATAGGCAGGATCAAGGATACCTGGGCAGGGTAAGGCCTCCAAATGAGAGGGATTTTGGTTGCCAGAGATTTTAACACATGATCAGTGGGTACAAATACTTGTTCTCCCGTATCAACAATGATTTGAGATTTTGGGGGAATGGTAATTGGAGAGTTATAATATAAAAGCATGCCCTCAGAGGCACAAGCTGATGGAGGTGGAAGTATAGTTTGTGGTTCCAAGATTTGGTATTCTAAAAAAAGATATAGGTGGGGTGTTCCAACAATCAAACACGTCGTTTGAGTTTGCCTTTGCTATTGGGGACATCCTGTAGAATTAAAAGATACTTGGTACCCAATTAAATAAAGGTAACTATCTTTAAGGCTGATTATTGCATCAAAATCTATGAGAAACTTAGTTCCCAAGAGCAAGTCATAGCAGTTGTTATCCAATACTACTGCAGGGGCCAACACAACCAATTTTCCAAAGCGCATTGGAAGAGAGGATTAAGCTCCTATAGACTTGGTGTAGGAAGGACCAGCCGTTCTGTAGTCTTGGGAATGGTTCAAGTCCGGTGTCAATTTGATCTTTTTCATAAGCCTGGACGAGATTACAATGATGGGCGATCCTGTATCGATAATAGCCAAAACTTTCACCTTATACATTATGACTTCCACCCAGATTACATCAGAGCCAAAGTTTGGGATTTAAAAACACCGAGGGATTGATTGATTGAAATGAATTAGAAGATGAACAAGCAAAAGCGTAAGTAGAAATGGTATCTTTGTTGGCTAATTCATCAGGAATATCAAGCTCACCAGGAGCGGAGATCACATAACAATTGGTAGATGGGGTAGAAGATTTCGATGGAGGCACAGGAAATAGGTCAGCACAGGGAGCCTCATGTCCTATGCTGACTCCTCTTTTTTGACTCCTCCACTTGATTTTTAACATTGAGATACCACATGGCTCACGAGACCACAATAAGAGCATGGCTCCTTTTCTGGTTTAGACTTGGGCTTAGGCTTTCACATCAATATAAGAACGTGGGTTATTTGCGGAGGTTGGGTTTACCACACCATTGGGAATCTCCATGAGCGCTTTCTTGATGTCGATAATAGATCAGAAATTTTTTTAAGTTATTTAAGATGCAGTAGTAACTGAGTGCGAGAAGCAAATGTACTCAGTACAGCTGATATAGCATCATCTACTGTAATCCGGTTGCAAGTGGCAAGAGTTTGGGCTTCATGGTAGAATCTTTTAGCGAAATCTTGGATTGACTCTCCACTTTTGATCTGAATACTCATAAAGGCTTGATTTTGGTTGAAGAGGATTTGATCACTCCCAAATTCCTTATTAAGGGCGGTCTTCACTTGAGCCCATGTATTGCAAACCTTCAAGTGAGGTACCATGATTTCTTGCGCAAACTGGCTTATGCAGGAGGTAATATGCCGGACTTTCTGTTGATTGGATGCCCCATTCATTTCACGCTCATAGACAAAAAGGAACGAATGGAAGCTGCCTTCACCCTGCTCAAACTTATTCTTAAAGGTAGGTTTAAAGGTAGTGGGTTTGTTGCTCAAAACATGTACACCTGATACCAAGTCTGGCTCAGCTTCAGAGGGTTCTGATTCTGGGATATGAACTTGAGAGGGGATTTGGTCAACTTGTTGCCTTAGATGATTGAGGTCCTCCTGTAAATTATGAACCCATCGAGTAAGATGATCATTTGCATGTTGTTGATTCAAGTTAGAAATTGCAGTGATCATTTTGGTCTGCCTGTTCTCAATTAGTCCGCATTGAGCAGATAACTGTTCAATGGAAGCATTTAGCCTTGCAAACTGGGTTTCTTGAGTAGCTTGATTAGCATCGCATAGGCTATGGCATTATCCACGCCATCCAATAGGTTGGTTAATGAGTAATCAGGGTCAGTTGGGAGGCCTTCTAAGGATAAGAAGCACCCTTGAGCAATGGCTCAGATTTGTGTTTCTAATGCTTGTATTCATGATAGCAGTAGCCTTGAAGGTTCAGAATCAGACATTGGAAGCGAGGAGCCAGGCAGACCAGGAGATCCCGGGGGTCCTTGCGACCCATCTCTACCTGTTGGCCCTGGCGGGCCTTGTTGACCCACTGGACCAGGGGGACCACACTCACCAGGAGGTCTAAGGGTTACCGATGGGGAGCTAGGTGGTCCTGGTGGTCCAGGAGGACCAACAGGGCCAGGTTTACCTTCCTTGATATTACCCACCACTTGGACAAGATGTGGGATACCTGTTAAGCTCCTCCAAACGCTTCTCATGTTCAGCTTGCAACTGAGCCAGTAGTATCTTAATCTCATCCTCCAGGGAGGTGATACGGTGGTGAATAGGGATAGTGACATCGCTAACTTTCTGAGATACTTCTTGTCCAATGTATCCCACAACTCCATTATCAATTCTCACTAACTGGTTATGAATATCATTGATTTCTCTTCTATTATTGAGAATGGCTTCCTTATTATCCAATCCAAAGTTGGACGCCATTATATAAAATGAAGATAGTTGAGAGTGAAATTGTTGCACTAGAGTTAACTGGCGCTGGATTTCGAGATGATGTAACCCCAAAATCTGGAGTACATGGTGTATAGCAGGATGTATGTAATTCCAGAGGTACTGCTCAGTTCTAGCCAATCCAACTTTGGTAGGCTGTAACACCACTCCATTATATAAGTTCATCATGTTTTTGGCAACTTTATATGCTCAGTAACAATTAGGGCGAGCACCAGGCTGAATAGCCCCCCTTATCAAGCTTTTGACGGTTTCTTCAGCATTTGCGGCTTAAATCTAATAATTAGATTGGTCAGGGCCCTCGATGGCTAAGTCCATAGAAGCTTGAAATTGTAGATTATTTGTAGTATCAGAAGGCATCTCTTGCCTGTTGGAGTGTACCCATTGGTTGATACTCATTGATTCCTCAGAAGAGGGGCTTTCTTCGCTAGACATATTCATGGTTGTGAAAGTATGTTTTCACCGGTAGCCTTGGAAGCAGACCTGGCAGGGAGCACCAGTATTAGAATTTTGTTAGAAATTATGATAAACAGGAGCTACAAATGCTACGAATTTATTAGTTTGTTGCTCTACTGAAGATTGACTCAATTGCAATGAATTTATTAGTTCCATTGCTATAGTTGATTCCAAATCAGAAATACAGAATACTATATGAAAAGAGACCAAAATAAGGCTAATTAAGATACAATTGTGGTAGTTTATTAGTTAGAAATGGGGGATATTTATAGGGGTAGATTTAGTAGGTATGCGTGAGGATTTTTAAGGTGCACCTAAGGAAAGATCTTTCCTATTAGATGACCAATATTGCTGATTGTTAAGGCCATACTTATGATGGCTAAATTTGATAATATTCTTATTTGTTGAGTCTGATCCTCTAAAAGGGTGGTTAGCCAAGCGGGTAAAACTGCTTCCACCCCTAGTGCAGGTTTTGAGTTTGAAACCTGTACTGGCTAGAAAACATTCTTGGTGTGGTATATTTGTCCCAAGGTCAACCCACCTCAAATAATTTTTTAAAACATCGATGAATCCCCCCTTGGGTTGGGACCATCTAGTACTAAAAAAAATGAGTCTGATCCTCTTGTATGATTTTTGGCCTCATTAGATATCTTAATATCATCCTTAAAAGAAGGGTGATTTCTTCAAAGGGTGGATTGTTGGTCCAACCTAGAATCAGATATCTCCCATGTAGATTTTACAATTCTATTAGACTGAGATATCAAATCTCAATATGGAGTAAATTTGGTCATTGTAGATGAATCCCTGACAGGGGCAGTTAGTGGCAATTTTGAGGAAGAATGCTATGGATCTGCTAACAAATATCCCTCAGGTGCTGAAATGTATTCCCCTGTGCAACTCTACTTCCTTCAAGTTCATTTTAATGAACTTGAGCCCATCCGGCCAGCTGTATGATAGTTCACAAATGGGTGGTCCCCTTAGTCGCTCCAGAACCAATTTGTTTGATCCTTGCGGCAGGAGCTTGGAGCAAGGTGACGCTGTGTGAATCAAAAAATTACCTCCTTTCAGTTGTGATGGTAATCTAAGTGGTTATTTCAGGTGATTCAAATTTGCTGTGGAAGGGGCTTCTGATCATCAGAAAGCAAAACTGTTGCTGTCTGCTCTAGATGTGGAAAGCACCAATCAAGTTACCTGCTATTTTTCAAACAGCTCGGCATCCTACAAAGAAGTTTAAGCAATTGTTCTCCTGCTGTTTGGGTCTGCGATCAAGATGGCCCAATGGAAAGCTGACTTCCTGACTATACAGTTTCACCAAAATGAGACCCTGTTAAATTTTGCTGAATGTTTCTTGGTGGAAGCACATGTACTACTCAGAGCTAACATTTTATCCATTGAGGATGTCAGTATAGTGATGATGGCAGCCATCAAACCATTTTTGGAACTATATAACGTTATGTCTCACATTTTGGATGGAGATGCAGGACTTATTTGAATCATGAATACCTTACATCGACTCTCCACTATGCTCAGCGCCCCTAATATAGCCTGAAAACCCTCTGCTGTCTCCACACCAAACTCTTCAGAGTATGGGCCGCAGCGACCAAGATATCAACTGCTGGAATGTATATGTCCATCAAACAAATCAGTGAATCCTTTTTGGTCTAGGTACACTCCGCAGGTTCATCCATGACCATGGAACCATACTGTCAACTTTCGCACTAGTCCTTCCGCTGCAAGCTATACACGTGAACCTTTTATGAATACTTGCTTCCAGTGCAGATGAAGAGGGCATTATGCGGGTAACTGCCCTAGCAAACCACAAGTGTATGCAATGTCAACTGAGGAAATCAAGCAGGAAAAGCTTGAGCAGAGTAGAGATGGGACGCTCTACCACTGCTAAGTTCAATTCAATTGTCCTTAACAATTCCCAAGAATCTTTTTGAGTAGGATTTGGAACACAACCAGATAATTTGTTATACCAACAGCTTCCATTAGATACCCCTGCTTCCATTTCTGAGAGTAAAAATTCACTCCCAAGCCCCAAGTTCCGCCAGAAACGTGCAGAAGCCATATGTGTGGCAGATCCATGAATAGACCAGCACAAGTAACGCGTATTATTCAACGGATGCTGCCTCTTTAGTAGTGGTTAATTTAGCCATTCCAGTGGAGAAAATCGCTAATGAGTATCATCAGGTTGGCAAGGGCATTTCCTCCTTTTTAAGCAACACAAAGCCTTTGGACGTACACATAATAAACAATGATGGTTCCTCTTACTTGGAATGCACTTACTGTGACATTTTTTGTTCAGAAACACAAAAATCTGCGCTATTATAGCCATGGGAGCCCCTGTTAACATAGTCTCTACCCAGTTGGTGGCTAAGCTTCTGTTAAAACCAGATGTGGACCATCGAGTAGTATATGGAACTGCAGGACGCATAGCACTGTGTCTGAAGGAGCATATAGTGAGTTGCCTTTATGATTTGGGTTAGTTCAGGATTCCACTCCAGTGGTAGTTCTGCCAAATAACAACTATGACATGTTTATTGGTGCGTCATTTATGAGGAAATTTGGTGTTGTAATATATTTGGCAGAGGAAACTCTTAATATTTTAGGACAACAGATCCCTGTTTATTTTACCTCTTGTGGAATCCCATCAGATCCATTCCTCTCCAGTAAAATCAATATAGCATACAGCGACATAGTGATTCCTGTTTATTATCGATGACTGAAGTGGCAGACCAGGTCCTTTCCCAACCAGATTTATGAGTACAAAGGGATCTTGCTTTGGGAAGCAAGTGCTTTGAGCCTACCATCTGGACATCAGTGCATAGTTGGGACTGAGCTTGAAATTGATGTCCCTAAAGGGCTTTATGGAGAAATCATGGCTCCTCACCAGCACTCATGGCTTGAACTACATGTGACTCCAGGGCTACTGCTACCTGGGAATGGGGAGGTGAAAGTGCTGGTAGCGAATTTACAGAAGGAGACAATAATGATCCAGCGGCATCAAGTGGTGGTTTACTTACATTTAGTTTCTATAGAGGAAGTTTGCCGTATTCATGATTTTGGCTCATGGGAGGATTTTGGACTACCAACATGCTCATCATTCAGCGTATTGACCATGGTTCCATGGGAAGTGCTTACTGTATTATCAGCAGAACAGCAAGATAAGGCTATGGCATTAATTGAAAAGTACCAAGATATTTTTGCGCATGACAATCATGATTTGGGGTGCGCTCAAGGGGTGGTACATTGGATAGATATGGGGGATCACCTCCCATTTGATCGTGACCTATTAGACATTCCAAAGTAGTGGAAGAGGTTGTCTTTGACAAGGTGGATAAACTTATCGTACAGGGGATGCTAGAGCCATCAAACAGTCTGTGGGCATCACTGGTGCTCATTGTAAAGAAAAAAAGATGGCTCAAATCGAGTGGTTATTGACTATCATAAACTCAATAATGTAACAAAGAAGGATTCTTACCCTCTTCCGTGGATTGATGACACGTTGGACCAATTGGGAGGGGCGGATTATTTTTTCCGCCATGGATCTGATCTCAGGGTACTGGCATATCAAATTGCTATCAGCGGAATGGGCGAAATGCGCTATCATCACTTCAAGAGGATTATTCCAGCTGACTTGCATGCCACAAGGGTTGTGCAATGCCCTGGCTATGTTCCAGCATGCCATGGATATGATTCTAGGTGATCTAAAGCTGTCCTGCATCTTAGTTTACCTCATTGATATCAATGTGTTCTTGCGGACATTTACTGAGCACCAGCCCATTTGGAACAAGTTTTTTGGTGCCTCGCTGCTGCTAATATCAAAATTAAGCCTCAGAAGTGCCATTTCTTTAAAGAACAATTGGAATACCTCAGGTTTGTTGTGGATTTGAATGGGCTTAAACTGCAGCCATCTAAGGTGAAAGCATTAAGCAAGATGACTCACCCAGGTAATAAGCGGGACACTCAAGTGTTTTTGGGGATAGTTGGGTACTACTGATGGTTCATTCCCAATTTCAGCTGCATTGGGGCCCCACTTTTTGAGTTGTTAAAAATGCTTCTTTCAATTGGATGGAACAATACCAAAAATGCTTTCAATGTGTTGCAAACCGCTTTAGCAAGCGCACCCATTTTGCAATATCCCAACTTCAACAAACAGTTCATAGTACAAACGGACGCATTCCTCTCCACTATAGGGGCAATATTATCCCAGAAGGATGATGACGGCATGGAGCATCCTGTCATATTTTGTAGTCAAAGCTTGAACTGTCATAAACGAAACTACACCATGACTGAGTGGGAGTGTTTAGCAGTGATCTACGCTTACAAACAGTTTTGGGTATATTTACATGGGGTAAGATTCCAAGTAGTGATGGATCACGATTCCTTACGCTGGCTACAAAATCTGTGTGAACTGGAGGGATGGCTCGCACGTTGGGCACTAAAGCTCCAGGTGTACAATTTTGAGATTATACACCATCCAGGAGCAAAACATTAAAATGCGGATTGTCTTTCTCAGCTGCCAATGGTCACTATCATGGCAGATTTAGCTGACATAGTGTACAAGAATATGGTGGTGAACAAATACCAGGATGAGCTGCCACAGGTGATCAATGTATTAGACAGACTTATGTTGGATACTTTCCTACATGGGGAGAACTATATAAGTGGATTGGAGACTTGAGGCTGAGTTCCCTAAACCTTTGGCTAGACCCACGATTATTATGAATGCTCATCGGGCTGTAGGACATGGAGGATTGTGAAAAACGCTGGAGTTTTTGTGACCCCAATACTACTGGGAGAGCATGCATTATGACGTATTGGAGATGGTTAGTTGTTGCCATCAGTGTCAAGTAGAAAAACGATTCCACAAGAATACCACATACCAGCTGGTTAAACCCTGGTTCACCTGACACACCATTTCCATTGATGTAGTGGGACCTCTGCCAACTAGCGCCAATTGATCCAAGTATATAATTGTCACCATCAATCATTTGACTAGATGGGTGGAGGCCAGGGCCATTAATGACTTAGGCGCAGTCACCACTGCCAAGTTTATTATGGAGTGTGTTATACAGTGACACAGCTGCCTGCAATTCACTCTAATGGATAAAAAAATTTCACTTTGCACATTCTGCCAAAGTTGTATGAGTTGATGGCGATCCGCGGGGTTTTGACCACCCCAAATCATCCGCAATCAAATGGAATGGTGGAGTGGGTCAACGGAACCCTAGTGAACATACTCCATAAATTGGTAAAGGATTGACCCTTGGAATGGAGTGCCCTTCTACCTAAAGCTGTGTTCATGTATAATATTAGCTATCATTCATCCATTGGTAAGAGCCCATTCCAACTGCTGTATGGTTGACATCCAGCTCTGCCTGCCTTGCTTTACTCGTGTGTAGAGGATACTGGTAGGGTGGACCCACAGCGATATTTGAAGACTCTTATGGACACATTGATCAAGCTGCAAATGGAAGCCTACTCCACTAGTTTGGCCAAGAAGATTCGCGATCAAGAAGCTGATAAGAAGTGATGGAATGGACTTCCACTGTTTGCTGTAGGGGAACATGTTTTATTCCATGACCAGTATGGTTTTGGGCGAAAAAACAAGCTCTTCAGCATTTTGGTCGCGCCATTCAAGATAATTGAGAAGACTGGCATGGATTTTTACACCATCAAGGAACATGCGGGGGGTCAGATCATCAACTGAGTTCACATAAAGTTCCTTTGAACATACAAACAGTAAGAGCTTATCGTCCAGTCAAAGGGGGGTAATGTTGGGGAGTTGATATGACTGGATGATATTCTAACCATACTGGCGGATTGGAGGTGGAATTGAGATGAGTCTTTAGATTGACAAAAAGAGGTATACAAATAATAATCAATTGAAATGTTGACCAATCAGTAAAAAGGGGGAATTACGCCAAGATTCAATATGAATGAGAGTTTCTAGTAAAAGGAAAAATATTTTAAGGCTACCAAGCTGAGGATGCATCTGGCTTGGGGAACCAAGATTTAAAGAGTCAAATGGAGGATTGAGAAGGGGGTCTTCTTTCTGTGATTATATTGTTGCAGCTAGGTCTGCAAATTAGTAAAATAATAAAGGTCAAAATAAGGGGCAATATCTCTGCATATAATTTATTAAGTTTTATTAAAATCAGCGATCTTCATATCATCTAATTTTGTTTCTCAGTGGCTAATACCCTGTGCAAACTGACTTGGCAGAATCAAGACTCTACGCCAAGAATTAACATATGGCGCACTTCGAATACCCAGTAACTAAAAAATTGAAAAGACCAAAAATCCAAAAATCCAAACAAAGGACCAAAACCACGGCTAAAAATGTCTTTAAATCTGATACTTATACACCTAACAATACGCCATCCTTTAACACTTGAGACCAAAAAAAGAAGGCTGAGCTTGCATGGCAGCAAGGAGCGGCAGGGCCTGAGGGGACCTCCCGTTATTCCTAAAGAGTGATGGGTGTATCCTTTACAATTGGGATGCTGAACATCGCTGGACTCAAGGCCTCTCCATCCCAGGCAAAAAAAACTGAGTTTCCTAAAAATAATTTACCTGTGGATATCCTAACAATCCAGAAAACCCACTGTCCACAAGGTGCCAAGGACACATAGGCAAACATGCTCCTCTCATCCCAATCCTTTTGGTCTCTTCACTGTGGGGTGCTGATACAGGCGAACCACAATTTTAAATTTTAAAAAAAACAACTCATCTTAAAGGATGTGTGCTTGTAGTGACCTTTTCATGGGATGACAAAGTGCACACAATGATTAACATCTACATTATGACCTGTGTGTGAGTTTGACGAGAATTCCTCTTGACTATAGCCTCTCATCCCCTACCCTCCAAATCCTTTGTGGATGGCGACCTATACTATTGGGACAACCCAATCACCAACCACTGGCCTCCCACGCCTACCCCACTGCAGGGACACATTGAACTATAGGTTATGAAAGCCACCTTGAGCCTCTTCAATACCATCCCCAAGAAAGCACAATTACTACCCAACATGACACGTCCCCATGTACACAACAGGAAGCTGATGTCTTTGTCACATATAGATTTTATTCTTGCCCCACTGAATTTTTACTCCCATATCGCACATTTCAAAATGACAAAAATAGAATTTTCTGATCACAGGATGGTCTCAGTGTCATTTACTCTGTTGAGCTCAATGCCACAGGCACCTAAATGGAGTAAACTTCGCCCCACCAAACTCACATTACTCATATTATAAAGTTGGATAAACACTGCCACTTTGACACAGGAGTTCACAACTCCTTTCTGTGCAGATCCTGTCAAGCTGGTCAACATTCAAAGCAGCCACAATTTCCCAAGCATGCCACATTTCATTGTGGCGCTCTCAGGCTGCCTCAACAGTCATTAAAAGCGCCCTGGCAGAGGTAGACCACCTGGAAAATAATGTCCCTCAGAGCAGGGTACATCCCTGCTTGGGGTTGTAAATGGGCCAAAGTATCAGCCCATCTTAACGCGCTGATCAGACAACACAAACATTGTGTTTGTGTCCAATATAAAGCAAATAATATCACCGCAGGCAAAAATTGCTCTGCATACTTTTTCCACCAGCTTTCTGCCCAAGCCAAAACTTGGCCTGCACACAAGTAAGGCGCTTGGACAAAATCATTGCGGAAACGCTAACCAAAGTATTAACCAAAATTCAAAAATATTATTCCAAGTTATACAGGGCAAAACCAGTCAATTGAAATGAAATCAATGTTTTCTTGCCAGTGCACACATCCGCACCATTCCCCAATATCCTGAGCTTGTAAGTTTAATAACTCAAGATGAACTCTGATATGCTGTTTACAGTAAATCACAAAGGAAAACCCCAGGACCAATGTAATTCCCTATGAGTTTTACAAAAAAATACTTAGCTTATTTATATCCTAATGATAGCCTCAATGAACAAATGTCTCTTAGAGACGTCTCCTCCAGGGGGCCAAAAGGCTTACATGGTAACGTTGTTCAAGAAGAAGGATAAGCTAGACTGGCAAACTGGCGCCCTATTTCCCTCACTAACACTGTTACTAAACTATTAACTAAAATAATGGCCAACCGCTTAGGGGTGTTTGCCTCTGAGGTAATATCCCCTGAGCAATTTGTCTTTATTCCCAAAAGGTCGATTTGAGACAATATACATACCATGGCTAATGTTTGCCATTCCACAGCTACTGGGGCGCTTGTGTTCTTAGACCAACAAAAGGCGTATGATAGGGTCAACTGAGACTACCTTAGGGCCTGCCTTCACCAGTTCCACCTCCCCCACAGTTCATCAGTTGGGCAATGATGCTCAACGAATCAGCCACAATGGCAGTATGGGTACCAGGTTTCCTCACTGATGTGGTTTTCCCTCAAAGGGGTCTTCATCAAGGAGACCCTCTGAGCCCACTTTCAATACATAGTCAGCCTTGGTAAACTTCTCTGTAGTGTAAATTCACGCCTTACTGGTGTATATGTGCAAGTAAAGCACCAGTTAAGATGCTTGCATTCGTAGATGATTGTGTGGTTGGGGTGTCTAGCAACCATGATGCACGCTCATTGGATTCCACTATCTGGGGGTACTCCAGGGTCAGCATTGCGGCCCTCAACGCATCCAAAACCAAAATCATCCTCCTTAGTAGATACCAAGCCCACTGGTCTCCAGTGTACCTCAATCAGAGTGATCCAGCTGCTTGATCTCTTGTCAGATTACCTAGGTGGTCACCCCAATTCACTCCTACCATTCTCCAATTTTTGTGTCCATACCTACTGAGGGCCTGGTGCGCCATCTGGGAGTATGTATGGAGTCGGGTGGATATGCCAATTCAATAATGGAGCAACACATACTATCCAACGTTACAAAGTGTATCGTGTCCTTAAGGGATCAATAGACTAGCCTGACAGATAGTGTAGTGCTTGTCAATGCTATGCTACTGTCAAAAGTATGGTTTGTGGAATATGCCATCCCCTTCTCCCCATCCTTCTTTTCTTCTTTAGATGCCTTATAATAGGGTGGCTTTGGATAGGTCATCCTTCCCCTGTGCAACTGGAAGTCCTCTTTAGTCCACGCCAAAGTGGTGGAATGGGCCTGCCTAACTACGTGGACCAGGCATCCAGGATCCTGGGTACATGGATTGCTTCAGTAACCAACCCCATACTCCCAACCCAACACTGGTCATGCGCAACATGGTCCACCTTTTCCTGTGCCCTTGAACTCCACAACCCTACCCACCCCAACTCTCTTCTTACATATATGGCATCCCACCCATCTGCCACAGGCCCGCATAGAACCCCCGCCTATCTAAAAAAGAATCCTCCTTAATATGAGTAGCATAGAATGGAGGATAAGTATCAGTGGTCATACTTTGCATAGGGGTCGTCCTACTCCTCACTTCAAGCAGGAAGTCCATGGGAAAGCCGTTCTGAACAATTTGGTACTACGTTGTCCCCCTACCATGGCCCAAGTGGACTACCTGGACATGTTGGACATCCTGTACTCCCTAAAAACCCAGAAAGACATCTGGAAGTACACCCACCAATCTCTTTTACAGCCACATATTCACTCCCATGTGTGGTGCTGTATGAGGCGGGTATACTGTACTGCAGAGCAATCCAATGCCTCCCACTCTTCATGTGTTGTGTGTGACCAATATGGGACTTTGGTACACCGCTTGGAAAAGTGTCCGCCTTCCTAAGCAATCTTGTGCAAGGTTCAGCGTCTCTTTTTCCTGGAGCAAACACAGACCTTCATCCTATCTAAGGACATCTTGTCCTTGACTTTCCCCATACACCTTTCCCTCTGAGCCTTAGTGGTGGCAATCACTATGTGGTCTATCTAATTGGTTGTCCTTGATGCCATTTTGGTCCCTGGTCCTACCCTCCGTGAAGCTGTGTGTCAATTCCATTTTACACCTTATGGACCACTTCCAAGACTGGTTGCTTGGACATTTGCCATCCTGCCAATGCCAGTTGGTCTTGTCCTGGTTTTTGATATGGTTCCTCACCTCAAACCCTTTCCTTCATGTTCTCAGTAGGGGTGCAAGCCTCTTATCATGATACCCCTCTTCCTTCCATTGGCGTTCCTTCTGGCAACAGGGGCAGATTTAGCTCCTCTGGGGTGCCTCTTGCATATTTTGGTTCTCAGATATTTTTATGTATTGGAAGTGTTTATCCCATGGTTGGCCTTCCCTGAATAAATCCATAATTGTGTTAATGTAATATTGCAATGTGCCAAATGAAACTCCATTTAAACCTTTCATTGCTAGTTATAGTTTCAACTTTAGCATCATGATTTGTCTAAGACCAACGCCATCTGTCAACCTAAAACCCAGCACCCTGCTAATTTATAGTTTTTTGCTATTTTTTATTTATTTCTATATTTAGTTTTACCAAAGATATATTTTTTAATAAAAAATACAAACAGGCAATGTGCTACTAAAAAACTTTGAATATGGAAAAGGCCATTACTTGGCTCTAATGGTGGGGAAACTATGATAAAACTTTTTAATAGTTTGTCAAAATGGTAGTTTATATATTACTAGAGACACCTCACTCTCACCATACAAAAGCCCAAAGATCATCTCCCATTTCTTCATGATTCAACCCAAAGGTAAATTGTTGCCTTTAAGTCTGTAGCTAATGGTGTGGGTATTCAAGTCCCTACACTTACAGCCCAGTTTTCTCTTGGCACACTCCAATCTTAACAAAAGGTACTACCAAGTAAAGATAATAATTATAGCTATAAAATTGTAGCATATATAATAGTCTACAAATTATTATTCACTTGTTACTAAAAGATCAAACTTATTTGAATTTCTTCAAAATTTTAACTTTAATTTGACTGAATAGTCTTACAAGCTTCAAGGTTTTTTATCCTCTAACATTAATTTTATATGATATTTATTTTTTGGTACTATAATATTATATTATAATCAACAATTTTATAAAATGGCATAGATTTTATAGATCTCTGCACCTTTTTTCTATAAGTTCTCAGATTATAATTATTAAAAACTTTAAAATTTTCTAGCTTCTCATGTCATAATATTTTTATATTATAAAGAAAAATAACTATGGGATTATCTGAAACTGAAAGGGCATAAAATTTGAGAACTTCAGGTTTATAATAAAGAAGATTTTTAAATTTAGTTATTTTAAAGGCTGGAACAAAAGACAGATGCCCTTTTCAAATACATATATAAATGGTGTTATAAATAAGTATAAACATAGATAATAGTGTGTATGAATCTAGCTTTCTTGTGCTCGCTGGTGCTTATGCCAATGAATCCCACAAAAGTTTTGATAAAAGTAAAAAATAAGCACTAAATAAAAACTTGGGTTTTGATGGGTTTTCTTAGCAGCGTTGGGTAAGAAAGGAAAAACGATCCCCTAGATATCTAACCTAACTGTATTTAAAAAGTATTGAGGGTCAGAGGTAAATTAATAGTAAGTTCAGAACAGCTTGTTACCATATAAATTAGGAAATATGAGAATGTAGCCTATTGAAGCTCAATATACTTGCTTCACTTAGGCTGACCAATGGATGGGGAAATATATTTAGACAACACATATATGCGGGGTAACAATCTTTTATATTTCAGCCAATCCCTGTTGGCTAAAATTTTTTCACCTTGGGGGACCTCCGCCACCCCTATAAAAGGGGGTGGTCCCCTCTTAGGTGTTTGAAGGGAATTGGACGTGGCAGGGGGAGAAACTGCCAATGAGCTCCCCAGGATCTGTCATGGGGTCAGAGTAATCCAACTGCTCAATTTGGTGTTTTTTGCCCATTATTATTTGAAATCATGTTACCCCAAATTGTGGGGTTCCACTAAAATTTTGGCCAGAGTCTTTTGGCCAATACTATTGTTAATATCATTTAAATCGTTTAATTTAGTATCACAAACTTGTAAATGGCCAACATTTCCCCTTTTCATCTAAATTTGACCCAGAACATTCTTATTTTCAGCTGTGAGGGCAAATTTCTGACATCACACCCCTCAATAATGTTGTGGAGAGAATAGGGCCATAGAAAATAGCCATGTATGTGATTAATGGTAATACCTGTAGCTAAAGATTTGATAGAGTACTCGTTTCCTCTTTTGTAAGTGATGGTGAAGGGACACTCCCAAATTGTAACAAGCTTACCGCTTCTAGGGATGATGCGGTTATGGTAGTATAATACCATATCAGATACTTGGAATGTAGGCAGGGTTTCAGAGCTCATTTGCAGCCTGCCCTTCTTTACCGTTTTTGCTAAATTAGTCATAGTTTCAGATTGGAGTTAGTTGATGCGCTGAGCCAAACTTTGCATAACTTTCTCAAGTTCTCAATTCTAGAGGTAAATATGTCTTTAACTAGGAGGGCAGGTATTCCTGGTTCCCACCCATACAAGACATGAAATGTGGGTATTTTTAAGATCTGGTGGTAGCTAATCTGATATTCCATAAGATCACTGGGTAAGAATTGATCCCAGTAAAGAGGATCAGAGGAGGCCATTTTTCATATGATGAAAATCAAGGTTCCATTGGTTCTTTCCAAGGTCCCATTTGTGGAGGGATTATATGGAGCTGAGAAAAGTTGCTGGGCTCCCATAAATTTGGCGAGGATTTTGATTACTCTGGAGGTGAAGCTCTTAACATTATTGCAGAGTAGTACTTGGGGACAGCCATGACAAGTGAAAATGTTTTGATGTAAAAATCTGGCTGTGGCCTTGGCCATTTGAGAAGGAAGAGCCACGGCTTCCACCCACTTAGTGAAGTGGACAATAGTTACTAGGATAAATTTTTCCACTAGTAGTCTGAGGAAGGGGATCTACTACATCCAAACTGATGGTATGGAACAGTTGTTGAGGGGTAGTCAGTTGATATTGGTATCTAGACTTGAAACTGGATTGCTTCTTACATGTAAGGCAAGCTTCCAAGATGTCAACAATAGATTCCATCATTCCATCCCAATAGTACCGATCCTTAATACACCCATAAGTTTACTTTGCCCCTCCATGACCTAAGGTGGAGTGAGCTTCTAGGATATCAGGCATGCATTCTGAGGGTTGAAGATAAGGCAATCATTTTTCCCCCACCTGCTTATAAAGCTTCCCATCCTCCACTTTTGCGTTATAAGAGAGTGCTAGGATAACATCTTCTGGATGGGCTCATCCTCATCCTCCCATTCATTTGGGGTCATTAAAAGGTCATTTAACCTCTCCTCTCACTGTTACCCAAATGAAGGACTGGCAGCCAAGTCAACCCTTCAACATTCATGTGACAGGTCCCAGCACGGTGTTCAATCTATATCATAATGCTGGAGCTTTAGAGCCCAGCGAGCTATCCGTCCAGAAGATCTTTCATATTCTGTAACCACTTCAACAGAGCGTGGTCTGTAACTATAGTGAAGGTGGTCCCATATAGGAAAGGGCGGTATTGTTTTACAGCTAACAAAACAGCAAAGCACTCCTTCTCTGTTACTCTGTAGTTGCATTTTGCTTTTGAAAGCATTTTACTGAAATAAGATACCAGATGATTAACACCTTTTTCATCCGATTGGGCTAATATGGCTTTAAAAGCATAGTCTGAGGCATCAGTAAACAAGATAAATGGTTTATTATAATCTGGGTGCCATAGGATAGGATGTTGTTGTAGCAGTTGCTTCATCATCTCAAAAGTGGCTTTTTGTTCAGCACCCCAATAAAAAGTGGTATTCTTGGTTAATAGCTGGACAAGGGGTTCACTGAGTTGGGCGAACTTATGAATGAACTGATGGTAATACCCCATCATCCCTAGAAATAAATGAATATCTCATAGATTTTTAAGGGGCGGCATTTTTGAGATTGCTTTGACCTTGTCCTGTATGGGTTGAATTTCTCCTTGAGAAGTGGAGTGCCAAGGAAATCCAATTTTCTTTGGAAGAAGGTATACTTTGAGGGCTTCAACTTAGTATTAGACTTAAATTACCGTTGAAACACCTCCTTTAAGTGATCAAGATGTTCATTGAAGGTTTTGGAAAACACCATGATGTCATCAAGATAGATAATGACACAAGTTAACTTGAGGTCTTGCAAGATGTTATCCATCACATGCTGGAAAGAGGCAGATGCATTGCATAACCCTTGGGGTAATCGTGTGGGTTGGAAGAGACCTTTACTACAGATAAGGGCACATTTCTCCTGATCCTGAGGAGAAAGATCCATTTGCCAATAGCCACTAGCCAAGTCCATCGCATAGAAGAAGTTAGATCTGGAGAGTTGTGCTAGGGCATCATCAATGCAGGGTATAGGATAGCTATCCTTTTTTGTGAGATTATTTAATTTGCGGTAGTCCATGACTATCCAATAACCTCCGTTTTTCTTTTTAATTAGCAAAAGGGGGGAAGACTAAGGGCTTTGTGAAGGAACTAGTAAACCTACTTCTAGTAACTGCTGGAGCTCTGCCCTCACTTGCTGTTCCTCCACCTTAGACTTGTGATAAGGTTTGGACTTAATAGGACGGGCATCACCCACATTGATGGAGTGGTACCAGACCTTCATGTGGCCATAGTCATTATCTGATTTGGAGAATATATAACTATAGTCGTCAAGGAGAGTATGAACTTTTTCCAGCTCATCTGGGGTCAGCTCATCTGAGATATGGACGTTGGGTAAGGTACATACCAGGTTATCCGTTGGCAGGCCCATATCCATCATAGAGCCAATGGAGTGAATTTGTTCAATGTCCTCCACAGGGACTAACAAGCCTCTGCCAATCTTCTGGTGTTTTTTACAACTATGTCCTTTGAGGTAAGGTTCCTCAACAGCAAAGTAATAGGCCTCTGGTAGGCTGGGCCAAGAATGCCAGACAATATCTGAGGCTCCAAGGGACTAACACCCTCAATACTTATGAGATGCAACAGACAGTGGTATGGGATTTGAATTGTGATTTTTGTGTCAACCACTCGTTGTTCATCAGGCTTAATTAAGACCTCGTCTGCAGCATAGAAAAGGATACCTTCCCTATCATCCACTTAATTGGGCAATTTCTTTGTGTTGTGCCCAGAAGTGGAATAAGGCAAATTTATAGCTGCAAAGGGGTAAACAACTAGGCAAGAGTATAAATGCTTGGTTCTTTATTAGATAATACTAATGGGACTTCATAGTTGAGTAACAAGAGGAAACCTTGCTTCATGTTGATTATTCCCTCATACTCAATCATAAATTGAGTGCCAATGAGAATATCATATGCATTGTTGTCCAAAGCCACAGAAGGGGCTGATAAAATAAGCTTCCCAATTTGAATGGGAAGGGAAGAGTATGCCCTGATCGCTCAGGTATTATTTGGGCCTGTAGTTCCAAATTCTTGAATGTACTTCAAGTCAGGCGCTAGCTTTATCTTCTTGATAAGCTTAGTGGATATCACGTTAACTGGGGAGTCAATGTCCATGATGACCATTATTTAGACCTTTTGAATGACCACTTCAACCTTAGTGAGTGATCCTCCAAAGTTAGGTGAAAAAGCTAAGACCTCCTTAAGCTAGAAGGTAAAGGTTGGTTTTTAGCAGTCTCAGGGTATTTATCCCAGATGAATTTCATAGAATGGACTCGCTGAAGAGGTTGAATCAAACCAGCTGAGAATTGGTCACCATTGCTGGCAGTGTCAATAACTTTTGGACACCTTAAAATTTGACTGAGGTATGTTTCCTAAGGTATG
Organism: Massospora cicadina; assembly: GCA_022478985.1. Classification (NCBI taxonomy): domain Eukaryota; kingdom Fungi; phylum Entomophthoromycota; class Entomophthoromycetes; order Entomophthorales; family Entomophthoraceae; genus Massospora; species Massospora cicadina. The sequence goes on from JAKSZP010002997.1 coordinate 69,342, forward strand.
GTGGACTCGTCTACTCCTCCAGCATTCAAATAATCAGGAACCTCTACTTCTGAAGGGGCTCCAAATATATAGTAGCCAACTTCATCATAACCCTCCTCAGATTTCTCCCCAAGGGAATTCTCAACTGGCAAGGCCGCAATGGAGGTAGAAGAGATGGCCACAGGAGATTGGATAGCCTTATGGCGCGCCTTTATCAGCTCAGCTGAAGGGAAAGATACAACTAAGGTTGCTGATTCATAGGCAGGAGTGATATCTTTTTTGAATTACACTGAGGAAGTGGGGTGCACTGGGGGGATAGATGTGCTCACCCCCAACTAATCTACAGGCAAAAACTCCTCAATTGTTATGACTAAAGGTTTCACCTCAACCTCTTTTATTGTTGCACAGGAATGAAAATCAGCAACTTCCAACAGAGTCTCCTTTATATCATGGATGTTTTTATAGTAACATTTTACTTAAATGATATGCCAGTTGAGAGAGGGTTGAGAAGCTAACCCAGTTAACATGGCTGCAATAGCATCATCCAGGGTTAGCAGGTTAGCCATTGACAACCTTTGCGCAGCAAGGTAAAATCGCTCAGAAAAGGTAACGTTTGGTTTGTCCTCATACATTCTAAGGTGCATAAAGGCCTGTTTATCCCTGTTAAAACTTTGCTTGGAATAAAATTCATCTAAGAGAGCCTCTTTCACTTCTGCCCAGGTATGCAAATTGTCCAGTAAAGAACTATCATTTCTTGCGCCAAGTGACTTAAGCAAGGAAGGATGTGTTGAACTTTTTGATTATCAGTAGCGTCATGCATGACAGAATCATATGCATTCAAAAAGAAGCAATACTCCCTTCTCCAGGGGTGTACTTGTCTTTGAGAGGGAGTTAAAAGGGGCGCTGCTCCAGCTCTTTAGTATGGATAGGGCGCTGGTGAGTTGCTCTACAAGAGCAACTATTCTTTATGTACAGGTGTCCCCTGTAGTGAGCACCATTTTGTAGGAATTCAGATTTCTTGTGCTCGCTGGTGCTTATGCCACTGGATCCTACAAAAGTTTTGATAAAAGTAAAAAATAAGCACTAATAAAAACTTGGGTTTTTATTAGCAGTGCAGGGTAAGAAAGAAAAATGATTTCCTCAATATCTGACCAATTTATATTTTTAAAGTATCAAGGGTCAGAGTGAAATCAATAGTAAGTTCAGAACAGCTTGTTACCATATGAATTGGGAAATATGAGAATGTAACCTATTGAAGCTCAAGGTACTTGCTTCACTTAGGCTGACCAATGGATGGGGAAATAGGTTTAGACAATACATACCCTGGGGTAACAATTTAATATATTTCAGCCAATCCTTATTGGCTAAGATTCTTTTACCTTGGGGGACCTCCGCCACCCCTATAAAAGGGGTGGTCCCCTCTTAGGTGTTTGAAGGGAATTGGACATGGCAGGGGGAGAAACTGCCAATGATCTCCCCAGGATCCACTGTGGGGTCAGAGTAATCCAACTGCTCAATTTGGTGTTTTTGCCCCTCTAGTATTCAAATTTGTGTTACCCCAAATTGTGAGGTTCCACTGAGAATCAGCCAGGGTCTTTTGGACAATACTATTGTTAATATCATTTAAATCATTTAATTTAGCATTGCAAACTTGTAAATGGCTGACATTTCCCCTTTTCAGCTGAATTTGACCCAGAACATTCTTTTTCTTCAGCTGTGAGAGCAAATGTCTGACATAGTGTAAGAAAACTATATAAAGTACATTAGAAAGAAAAGGATATAAAATAAAACTTTTATTGACATTAGTTTTTTATTTAGAGAAAAGAGGATTCATATAAGGTAATAGTATCTGAGGCACATAATATGAGGCAATGCAGGCCTCCATCAAGACAATAAATCTGATTATTAGTTTTATAGGAAATTATATAGATAGTATAAAAGGTAGACATATTGCACTGATGAAAAAAATTATTTGTTATTTAATCTTTTGCCAAAGGTAGACCCTAAATGATATTGTATTTAAGATAAGATTTGTAAAAGTAATTGCTTCATGTCAATAAAGAATATAAAAATATATATTGGGACCATCTAGTACTAAAAAAAATATAAAAATATTTGGATATCTATGTACCATAAATATTAAAGGCTATTTTCTTATATTATTATATATAAGTTAGGGTACTATTTACTAGCTTAAGTCACCTATTGTATAAAATTAGAAAAGGAAAAGCTAATGAGTTAGTAGAATCTTTCATTAGTCTAAAGACATTTAGAAATAGCTCAGCATGTTTAGTGCAGAAGAAATCTTAAGCAGTCATTTTGGTAGAAATAAGATTATAGTTATTACATATTATACAGACATTTATTATGTATAAGCTCATAATCCTAATATAGGGGCTTCTGTTATTACTTTATATGAACCTTAAAAATGTAACATATAGGAAAAAGAGAACCAAAAAACAATAAAGATACTACTATAAGATTCCATATAGATATTAAACTGTATATGTAGCTTCATTTATATCTAAATAAACATTAATCTTACCAAAGTTTTATATATAATAAAAAAGATATTAGAACTAATATATAAATCAATGGAAATTTATTATAACAATAAATTTATTCAATCTACAGAAATGCCACAAATTGTTATTTTATAGTCTTTGTAGATTATTTACAGTTACATAAAAAATTATTTGATGTGGGTTGATCTTGGGACAAATATAGAACACCAAGAAATTTACTAGCCAGTACAGGTTTCAAACTCAAAATCTGCACTAGAGTGGAAGCAGTTTTACCTGCCAGGCTAACCACCCTTTATTTACAGTTAAATAGCTTTCCTTAGTTTTTGCACAATCATATCTAAAAACAAATTTATATTCCTTTGTTTTACTTTAAACTGTATCATCAAATATCATTTTCTAATAATATTAACCAAGGTAATATATTTTAGTCTATTTCAATTTTAAGTTTCAACCTAAGCCAATATTATCTCATATACCTCATGAGATGGTTTTTATTAATTTTAACCCTTTATCAGATTGTTATTTAAAAAATATTTTTATAAAGCTCTTTATATCAATTATCAAGTGATAGTAAATAATATATGGCTAAATCAAGTATAATTCAACAAAAAATAAGACTTCTTACTCTATAAATTTAACCTTATTTTGGTTTTTTCATCTTGCTCATAAAAGTGTGTTTTCTATTTTTATATAGATCATCTAGAAATTTCTGTTATAATTTTAACACTTTAATTGTCATGGGAATTTCTGATAAAAATAAGACTGGACTGACTCTCAGGATGAGTTACCATCCACAGCAACATTCATCATACTGAAGGTACAGCTGTTCACTCTTTTAGGTGCAGGGTGATTAGAGAAAACAATAACACAAGTCAGAAGATCCTAATTTTGGGTATCATGGCTCTTAATTAACCCTGCAAACTTATTGATTTGTTAAACAAATTTAGATTTAAGAATTTCATTTAAAAATTAAAGGGAAAAAATTGAAAATGGAGCAACAGCAAAACCTGTTAGGACTGCTGCCTTATAAGATAAAAGAGTGAGGAATAAGAGGAGGGGTGCAGTAACACCTTGGAATTCCATCACAATCAAGTTCTGACAGATTGACGTTTTAAGTGTGGTGGTACAGCATATTCTTGACCTTCAATATATCTTAATTATAAATAAATATTAATAAAAATAAAATAATAATTGCCTTTTAGGTGGGCGCACATAATTAGCGCTCAAATTAGCAATAAACAAAGGTCAAATATGCTTTGAAAGGATCTGATTGATATGAGCTTCAAAGGTCAGTGCATCTATTTTTAAACAATCTGACATTTATGCTAATTCAACTTGGTCAGATGAATTGAGGGATAACCCCTTAAATAGGGGTTAAAATGGCAGAATTTTCTTACAAATATAATAATTCATCAAAAATGCATTCCAAAACCTTAATATTTAAAGAAACTGTCAATGAGCTCCATTTTCACTATTGAACTCATAATCAATCAAACCTGGAGGATCATGCCTATAAGTAAGCTTTCATAGGTTAATGAAGATGCTAAACTTTCTTAAATTTTAATTCACTAAGCTTTAAACTTGCACCATAGCTAATCTAATAGATGTAAAGAATTTAATATCTTTATGATCATTTAAATGGGAATTTGAGGAATTTAATTTCTCAATTCTGTGTATTTAAGAAGCTCCTTCACATATAGGAATCTATCTTAAAACCCTTGAAATTTCTTATTTTTGTTTGACAGGATATACTATTATGAAAAATTTTTACCTTTAGAAAAGTAAATGAACTCAAGCACTTGGTGGAATTCTTCTTTACCCTCTTCTGGGTTTAAGGAGCGCTGTTAGGGCTAAGTATCATCTTACCCTACTTTAAGATCAGATTTGTAACAAACAGAACCACTCAGATTCCATTTACTATATGCCTGGTATTTGTTAAAATAAATCAATGCTAAAATTAAATCAACATCCAAGTTAAACCACTTATGTAAGATTTTAGGGTTTAATACCAACCTATCTTTAACCCTCAAAATTTAGGAAAATCTCAAATGTCAAAAAAGAATGATAGGTAAGCATGGTTTCAAACCCCCAAAGTAGCCCTTTTTTATTCAGTGTAAATAAAAAAAATGAGTAAGGTGATTCCTGAAATTTCTCTGACATCATGAGTGCAACAAGAAAAAGATATAGTAACCAGGGAGGGATTTGCTCTGGAAGCTTAAGGTTTTGTTAATGTGACAAAACCTTGTCTCACCCCAACATTACATGTAAGGCATGAGGCCAAAATGTCCAATTAAGCTGCAAAATTCCAAAATGATGTTCAAAATAGCGCATAATCAGCCTTCTAAGGTCACCCTTTGGGGAGTCCTCCCCTGGCCATACTTTAAGTTCTTTCAATTCTAAAGAGCAGCTCAGGGAGGGAACAGCCCTGGTGCTAAGCTAACCTCAGCCAGAAATCCCCAAGGCACTTTGACTTAGGATTCAGAATCTGAATTCTGAATCAAAATGAGATGAACAAGTTGAACTGTTTTGACACATCACCCCCTACTAAAGGGAAGCCCCTCAATAGGATAGCTCCCAGGCAGAGGCTGCCACCATAAGGGCTTCTAAGTTGAGTTACCTCAAGCCCCAAAAAATTTATCTGAAATAAATTCTGGATCCCTCATGTTGAGGGAAACCCAAAAAGGGTGAGTTGGAACTGGGCTGCTGGATCAGCCCACCTGATGTGGGGGAGCATGCCCAGTACTTGTCTGTGATGCACTCCCTAAAGAGGGCACATGGTCCATTGCAGCTGGGTGGCTACCCCCATGCTAAGTGGGCTAACTGATAGTGAGGGAACCTGCTGGTCCAGGTTCCCTCAGTGCCCTATGATCTCTTATGAGAAGGAGTCCTCATCAGAGTAAACGCCTGCCATCACATTGGTTCCAGGGTTGACCATTAGTCACCATCTCCCTCCAGTTCTTGTTACTAACAATTAGGACACAAGGTAACAATGAAGTCAGGAGAGTTGAGATTTAAATTGGGCGGGAAAGAAACTGTAGTTTAAAATTATATAACAAATGGAACCACCCAGATTGTTTTTGCCATATTCCTGACATTTGACGGAGTAGATTGATGCTAAAATAGGTCTAACAGCCAAGTTGGACTACTGAGGCAAGCTGTTAGGGTTGATTAATACAACCTATTTTTAACCCTCAAAATTAGAAAATTTTGAATGTCAAAAGAATGACAGGTAAGTGAGGTTGCAAACTCCCAAAGTATCCCAGTATTTTTATCTAACATAAATAAAAAAGTGAGTGAGGCAATTATCAGAAATCTATTGGCATTGAAGGTGCAACAAGGAAAAGACAGAGCAACTGGGGAGGGCCAATGCTCTGGAAGTTCAAGGTTTTTTCACATGACTATTCCTTGTTTCACCATGATATTCCAAGTAAGGCATGAGGCCAAAATGGCCAAGAAAGCTGCAAAGTTCTAAACTGAGGTTTGTAATGTACAGGCTTAACTTTTGAAGGTTACCCTTTGTGTGACCTCTCCCAGCATAGTTTAAGCTATTTTTGAGACTAAATAATGGCTCAGAGAGAGCACAACCTTGGTGTTAAGCCAACCTCCGCCAAAAAAACCCTCAGGTGTTTTGACTCAGGATTCATAATCTGAATTTTTAATCAAAATGGGATGAATGAGTTGAACCATTTTGTCATATAATCCAGCCTCAAATTAACTGTATGTGGGCATCCAGAGTACTATCTGGAGCACTTTATGGGTTGTGGACAATCACCATATTGGTGTTACCCAATGCTTTTGTCAACTACTGAAAAGAGTCATACTGTTACACTAAGGTGCCACCATGTTAATTCAGGCCTAACCTAAGCTTCTAAATCTGTATCAAAAATTTTATTAAAATATTTACCAGTGCAATTCTGCCTAACAAGCTGTCAACAATTCATCTAACAGCTGACAGGAAGCTCTCAATGCCAGGGTAGGTAAGGGAGGCCCCATTTTGAATTAAATGTGTTCAGAATGCCTTACCTATTGGTAATGGGATCACCTTAACTGGTGGTAAAGAGAGAAGTTGGAGAGGTGATTTTGAGTCTGATGTTGGGTAAAACAATTTGATCTCATCCAATATCACCTTACTTGCATTATTAAGGATCAAACTAGGGAGAAGATTTCTGGCAATATAGGTAATTACAAACTAAATGTTGTTGTTAGCTTCCAGCTACCATCAACTTCTGAAACACCCCTTGATCTTCTCCACCAACTCCTGGTGATGATAAGAGGGGAAATGGGACAACCTTTAGGGGGTAGGCTTCACCCACTGCTCATCAACAAAACAAGTTAGATTGTCCTAGTTTATAAGGGGGTGAGTAGCCTTTTTGGTCCTTTTTTGGTTCTGAAAAGTTATGTTCTTTCTGGTAAGATACAGGGTTGTTCCCCATGACTTAAAATTACTATAAATTTTAGATTTTATTTGAGGCAGGCTGACTTGGGATAATACATCAATTAAGAGAATTTGAATTGATAGAAAAGAAGGATAAACCCTAGAAAATCTCCATGTGAAAACATATTATAGTCCAGAAACTCCATGAACCACCTTGCTATTTGCTATCTTGGTTTGGGGTATTGGTGTGCAACGCTAACACAGGCATAATTGTCCCCTAACCAAAGTTTATCTACCAGGATCAATCTTATAAGGCAGTGGTCATTATGTTTATACTAAACTTACTATATATTTTGATCTTATTCAAGGGGGGCTGACCTGGGAATGATACCACACCTATTGAGGAGAAACAATGAAATAGGAAAGGAGGATAAAACCCAGAAAACCTCCATGTATGGCATATAATAGGCCAATAACTCCATGGACTGCCTTTCTATTTGCTATCTTATTTTGGGGCATTGTTGCGCAATACTAACACAGTCATAATTGTTCTCTACCTAAAAAAAGATCTACCAGAATCAAACTTGGGGAGACAGTGGTAGTGAGTCCATACTCTACCACTGGGGTACCCTCTCCTTTAAATTTGCTATATAGAAATTGAATTCTATTGTTCTAATACAAATAGTGCATTATGCTAAAATATATAATTATATATTATATATCAATAGTTTAAAATAGAAAAGTTTTATAAAAATACATTATGTAGTCTATCTTATATAATGCTTTTAGATAATCAACTAATTTTTCAGGACTTTATAAAAACCCCAATATATACATCAAGTTTAGTTTTAAGTATATATACATATATCTAGATACTCTGGTGTTTAAATTAACTTTTTGAGCTAAAATCATAGGATTTCTTCTTTAAAGAATCTAGCTAGTTATCTTGATAGTATTTAGCTGATGATAAGTAGGGGATATGGTAATTTGTTGATGTGTAAGAATTATATCCATTTTAAAAACTAATTTAATATTACTTGGTTTCTTTTTTTATAAGTTTTTAAAATTACCTCAGTTTATGTCATTTTTGTAAACAGACAAATTTATAAGGTTGCTAAATAAAAAGGTAAGCATTCATTCCTATTTGTTGTTCAAAGTGATTTTATAATATATAGTAAAATATTATAAATTAAAGCTATGTTTAGGAATGCGTTGTGTATTTTAGACAAAGAGCCAAAAATAACTGAAGTGCCCGAGAGCGGAATCGAACCACTGCTCTTCTGTTTACAAGACAGACGCCTTACCACTTGGCCACACGGGCTTAATACAAAATTTGTAGTAACTTAAATGTTAAACATTCAATTGACAATGCTAAAAAGAGAAATCGACAATATTAAAAAGAGATATATATTATCTTAAGTTTTCACTTGGAAATTATACAGTGCTAGCGGAGTTACCCGGCGTTGCTCAGATTTATGAGCTCGCACTGAGCCTAAAGGCTGTGCCAGCACTAACTAAGCTTAAGTCACTCATACAGCTCCACTGTTACCCTCATGGCTGGTGAGCTGGTTATCTTTTTTTAGTACTAGATGGTCCCTGGTGAGCTGGTTATCCTAAATCTACTTAATATTTATAATAATCTACTTAAACCTCTAAACTGATTAATGTTTAGTTTCAGGTAAGCAATTTGGTGGATTATTATATAATATTTATCAATTCTCACCCACTTGCCCAAATCGAATGAACCTATAAGCCTCATTAATTTCAGATTTAATATTTACCAAATCTCACCCACTCACCCAAATAGATTAACATATCAGACCTGAAGGTTTCAGATGTCAATCAGTCAGTTAGTACATCAGTGAATGTGTTTTAAGTAGATTGTGTAAAATTTTAAATAAAGTTTTCTATCTCTATATATTATTTCTTAAAGGCATTTTTGTCGGTATGAAATATCTCCCTTAATTTTTTTTATTTGGGGTGGGCCAACCTGGGGACGATACTGCACCAATTAATGGGAAATCGAATGAATGGGAAAGGAGGATAAAATCCGGAAAACCTCCATGCATGGCGTATGATAGGCCAGGAACTCCATGGACCGCCTTTGCTATTCACTATCTCGGTTTGGGGCATTGGTGCGCAATGCCAACACAGTCAGTCATCCTCTACCCAAAGTTCCTGTACCAGAATCGAACTCGGGGAGGCAGTGGTAGAGGTCCTTATTCTACCACTGGGGTATCCTCCCCTGAAATATCTCCCTTAATACTGTATCAAAATTAATGTTTTGTCATTTAAAAATTATTCGAGGTGGGTCGACCTTAGGACAAATATACCACACCGAGAATGTTTTCTAGCCAGTACAAGTTTCGAACTCAAAACCTGCACTAGGGGTGGAAGCAGTTTTACCCGCTCGGCTAACCACCCTTAATGTTTTATGTCATTTTAAAGATTATTTTTCCTTCTAATGACAAAAAATAAGTAAATATCTTAAAAGTAATGTTTTCATTAAAATTATTCTTTAAAACTTATATTTTTAATATTTCATATATTTTTATGGAAATTGGTATGTTGTTACAGTTGAGCAATTTGATATTTGGTTGATTCAATAGCTTAAGTGGTTTCGCCAAGTGGTTGCAGTTTTTATTTGATTAATAAGCTTGACAGTTTTAGAAAGAAGTTAGTGATTAGTTGATTCAATAAGTTAATTGGTTATGGCTGGGCAGTTGGTGGATTTTGATTGATTCGATGGGCTCAACGGTTTCAGGTAAGTGGTTAATGTTATAGTTAATTTAATAAGTTTAATTTGTTTTGGCTGAACGGTTGATAAATTTATATTTAATCAATATAATTTGATTTCATAATTTTATTGATAGCAATTTACCAATTTAAAAAAATTGATTAGAATCTTCTGGTAAACATTAAACCCACAAACAAATTTGTGCTAAACTGGGTATCAACAATAATGAAACTCATGTAAATGAATTTGTGATTTATGTTTTCACAGTGCTGGGCAGACCAAGAGGGAGATCTCCCAAAAGATATTCCAGACCATTGGAATGTATCACAGAATGCAGAAGAAGAAATACTTAAAGTAGCAAACAAAGACAACTTTGACTTCAACAAGATAGAGAAGCTAAGCGCTGATGAAGACAAGACATATTCAATACTCAATGATAACAATTAGTGAAAGTTAACAACTTTGTGTCATCAAATTATTTAATTCATTTCCATAAAAATATCAGTATAAGAAGAAGACTATATAAACTTTCAAAACCATATTGTACTACCCACCTTTTCTCTAAAGACAATGAGGTGCAAACAAATAGTGTTGGTGATATGGATAAAAATGTGGTTATTGCTCTGCAAGGTTGTTTGAAGGGGAGTTTAGTGATGATTCAGCTACCATGTGTTGCCACAAATGAAAGGTTAAGTTAGAGCCCATTAAAGTTTGTGAAGAACTTCAAAACCTCATAGAGCAAAATGATAAATTTACCAAGAATTACCTAGAAATATTAGGTAATTCAACAATTCTCTGAAATTTGCTTCAATTTACATCAAATTGGTTGACATTACTGGTAGAGGTCCATATTGTTTTAAATTACATGGGCAGGTGTATCATATGGTAGAAAGTTTACAACCTCCTGCATGAGTTGCATCATCTTATGCTGGCCTTTTTATTATAGATTTTGATACTGCATTACAACATCAAGTAGTAAATAAAGATAATAAAAATTATGTTGCAAAGAAATAATGGTTACACTGCAAACAATGCTTAATACACATAATTCTTACTCACAGTTGTTTAAATATATAAAAGATTTGGATCAAACTATACTGGACTTGCATCTACAATTTATGACTACCAATGCATTTTATCTTGGATGATTATGTGAACCTGCAGTCAGTGAGGTGGTTGCTGTTTTTGTCACCAATGATAGAACTCCACTAGGCAATGTTGATTTTGTTATGTATTCTAAAACAAATGGTGCACTTACTAACATATCTTACCTAAACTTCATCCTGATCCAATGTGATATCCATTTCTTTTTCCATGTGGTGATTATGGATGGACTGTTGGTTAGTCACATGTTCAAGTTAATCATACTGCATTGAGAACAGTCACAATTCAATTAAAATACTATTGCTATCATTTAGCATTTAGAGATAGTTTCAGTTTACTTCATGTTTCTGTTAAATTATTTCAACAATACATTGTTGACAGTTATGTCAAAGTAGAATGTTCCAGGTTGGCATATGTTTGATACATCAACAAGAACTCAGAGCTGATAATTACAAAGGTTTGATGGACTTTTCTAACTCTGGTGCTGAACAAAGAGGAGCAATTGGTGGAATTTCAGTTGTTCTTTCTTCATCTTATATTGGCAGTATTTGAAATATACTTCAAATTTATTAAGATGCAATGGCTATAACATCGATGAATCCCCCCCTTGGGTTGGGACCATCTAGTACTAAAAAAAAGATGCAATGGCTATTGTTACCCATCTAGTAAAAATTGATCTATTTCTTACAATTACTTGCAACCCCAAGTGGATTGAAATTACCTTTCAATTGAAACTATATGAGAGAGTTGAACACAGATCTGACTTATTGTATAAAGTTTTTTATTTAAAATTGCAAGCATTATTAAGCAATATTTTAAAAAAGCATGTACTAGGCATAGTCATTGGTTTTTTTGTGTAATTAAATTTTAAAAAAGAGGCTTTCTCATGAACATATGTGCTCATTTTGTCTATTGAAGATAAATTACATTCACTATCTAGTACTAAAAAAAGATAAATTACATTCAAAAACTTTTTTTGCTCAACATCACTTTGAGCAATTTTGATAAAGAAGTAACCATTAATTTTTTTTCACTACCTATACAACATCAATTTTCTTTTATGCCCGCAGATCCACCACCTGCTATCATTTATTGCCCAGCAAGCAAATGCATGCAGATGGGCTCATCCAGTTTGCCTAATACAACTGGCCACTTTGTCCCTCCAAGAGACTTAGCACTGCACCTTGCACACAAGTCCACCTACCCCACCCCTATCCCTACCTCAATCTAATATCCACTTTTGCCTCCATGTCAAATATGGACTTATCTTCCCATATGCCAACAAGTGATTATTAAGCTGGCAATGGCCACCTTTGCTCCAGCAGGTTTTATTGACTTCTGCCCTTATAAGAGCTATTTTGATATTGGCTTCTCCATAGAAGAGGATGAAGCTGATGCAGTAGTTTTTGGAATTCTCCCTAGGATAGGTGTAAGCCTTGTCCAGGGGAAGGATTAACATCCCCATTCAAGGGGTTATATAAAATTTGGGGCTTGGTATAAATTACCCCAAATTTGAGAAAATGGTACATTCCCCTTCCCTTAGGACATGTGACCTGGGATATCACTTGACCTAGTCACAAGGGTGGTAAGATCTGAGTAAGAATCAAAACAATGGGCAATCCAGAAGGCTAGAAGAAACCCTACTTGGATGGGGCCATGATGATCCTTGGGGCATGTGTCCCCAAATACCCTATAAATATCCCCAAGTGTTATTCTAATAAAATACTTCTGTTCATAATATTTATTTTATTTTATCTTATATTTTAATCAAGTTAATTTATCTAAATGAAGGGAGCCTCATTCATTGTTGCATCTGAAGCCACCCCTGTCCTCTTGGCTGATGCCAGCCCCTTGCAGTCAGCCTACTTGTTGGGTTCCCCTGCATCAGCACCAGCGAGCGCATCTTGGGGAAACCCAACAGTGGTAATGCCCTTAATTTACAAAAACACACCCATTTTCACCACCTGAACTCTTCTTCCCAATAATACCACACTCATGGTAATCTTTACAAACCTTCCCTCCCACCTTCTCTCTCAAAATCTATATAAGGAGTTGATGTCAGGGCTATCCACTTATAGCACAAACCCCATTCTCCAATTTCTTGTTCTAAGTGGTGCTGAGCGCCTAGCAGCACCTCAGGAAATGGCTACCATTACCCTCCACCAGCTAAACATGGCCCAGCACATCCCTCCATGTGCCTATATCCCATCCACATATGATTATTTCTTTTAGGCTTACACCAACAACAGTGCACAATTTGCCCTCTATGCCACAAATTGGACCATATAAAGAAAGTATGTCATTACAATTTGAACCATGCAAACACTGCCAACCTCATCCAGGAGGCCACACCAACAGTGTTTGAGTGAAGATTTTGGCTGCCCCACTCCCAGGCAGTGCACTCAATAGACTAGCAGCAAAATCTTGCAACTGCAAAACCAAGCCAGCCAATTTTCATCCATGACAACTAATTGGGAGCATGTTTGGACTCATATTCCATCCAAAAAATTTTCCAACCCAAAACTTACCCAACCACATCCACCTATCACCAAATCAATCCAATTTAACCAAAATACTTGGGAATTATTGGATGAAGTGACCTAATCTTTTGAAATTGTACCACCTACAGCTAAATCAATTGACTTAGAACCTTTTATAAATTCAGACTTTGATACCCCAATCCTACCCAAACAATATATCCCCAAACCCAATACTATCCTATACCAAAGCGACCACCAGCTTGCTGAGGCTGCAGTAGCCTCACATAAAAATTGCCATCTTTGCAAAGCCATGGAAAAAATCATTGCTGAATTTAAAAAAGGGCTGCATTTCCCCTTGTTACCCTCCAATTTTACCCCTACTGCAAAAGAGAAAATCCAATGCCTTTATAAAAAAGCCACCATCACTGTTGAATGCATCATTTATATGGCAGATTTTTCCCCATCAACATATAGCACCAGAGCAGACATTGCAAAACTAGCCCAACTTTCCAATGCCCACATCCAAGCTAAACACCATATTAATGACCTCATGGAGGCTTTCATCCAGGCCCAAATTGTCAAGCTCAACTGCTATCTACCTCACCTTAACCCTTATCCTGTAAATGCCCTAACCCCCTTGCTATCAGCATTAATCCACTTTTTCAATGCTAATCTATAGGAAGAAGATGATGATCTGCCTGATCCCCCCTCTCCCTCTGCTATGGTGGATAAGCAGCTCTCTGCTGTGCCATCTGGTAGGTTGTTTTCTAATTTCTTTTGTATTTCCCTCTGCTCATTTAGAGAAGTCAGTTATGTTTATTGCTTGGTTTAGTTTTGGAGTTTCTATTTTGGTATTGTTCATCCCCTGGTCAGCTTGATTCAGTTAAATAAAAAGATAATTATGTTCTGTTGAAGATGTAGACTCATTAATTTGTGAAGAATTTCTATAAAGGAAACATATCCTAAACTTTTTGAATTTATTCAGAAATGCATGGTACTCAGACCTTGCAGTACAATCAATCCAAAACAGTCCATGCATATAAGGACAAAAATGTATTAAAAATTATCCAAAGGATTTTCAAGAAGAAACAAATTAAATGTTAATAGTTGCCCTATGTATAGATAACATGATAATGGCGCTACAATGACAGTTTAATCATTTACTATTGATAATAGGTGGAGTGTACCATATTTTACATTTCTTAGTAGAAAATATAGTTCTCATATCAATATCAAGCATTGTTCTTTAATCAAATCTGTTAAATATCTGTACAACTATATGTAGAAAAGACATGACTGCACAGCTTTATAATTAAGTTCAGATTTTAAAGGTCAACAACAACTCATTGTTAACAAAGTGGACATCTAATTAACCTGTCATTATGTGAGCCTGCCTGAGTGTTTTTGAAATTACATGAATGTCAACTTTTCACTGATCTCATACAATTGAGCAACTTTCTGTTCACTTACTGGAAGAAAAATGGTGCACTTTCAGACCAGATATGAAGCTGATGCTAAATTTGATAGAGTCTCCAAACTTATAGCATTTTTTAAATTTTGCAATGAAAATATTGCTGCCCACAGTTACTTTTACCTGAAATAATAGAACATTTTGTATGGTCAAATGGGTGATGGAATATTTGCAAAAAATATCAAGTGCTTTGGATGGATCTACACTGTTAATCTAGTTGCCATCAAAAATTTTACCTCTGTGTACTACTTCTGCATGATAAAGGACTGCAGTCATTTGAAAATTTATGTAATGGTAATGGAATTCTGTGCAACTCATTTTAAAAAGCTTCAAAAAAATTACATCTAGCTATTAATGACATCAAATGGAAACAATGTTTGCAGGAGGCTATCAGTCACAAAACGCTGATGAAATTGAGATGGATTTTTGTTATCATCTGCATATTCTATCTTCTGCTAATATATCTGAGTTATGGACAAAATTTCAGGCTGCACTTCCAAAAGATTTTCAGAGACAGCACACACCACCTAAAGTTTACAACCTTGCACTGCAAGAATTAAAAAATATTTCTAAATATTATGGTAGATCTTATGAACGATTCAAACTTCCAACTCCTGTCCTAACCATTGCACAACATAAAACAGAAGAAACCTACAACATAAAAGAAAAAGTATGAATGGCAAGGTAGATCATGAAAATTTAAACCTAGAACAGAACGCAATAGCTGAGAAAGTTTTATATGCAGTAAGAAATACAATTCCAAATTATTACTTTATTGATGGACCAGGGGCTCCAGTAAAACATTTGTCTACAAAACATTGTGCCACATTTTATGAGGTGAAAACAAGGTTGTTATACCAGTTTCATAGACAGGCATTGCTGCCAATCTCCTACCAGGGAGATGCACATCACATTCAATTTTTAAACTACCTGTACCCATCTTGGACACATCAGCCTCATTGATTTGCACTCACACAAAGGATGCACAACTTCTTTGTAACTCAAATCTATTTATTTGGGATGAGATTTCAATGGTTCTCAAAGATGCACTAAGCATTTTCAATTGACTTTTAAAGGATATTATAATAATAACTTTCCTTATGGAGGGAAATTCTGTTTGGTGGAGATTTTTGTCAGATGTTACCTGTTGTTAGAAATTTCAATAGAACAGCCATGGTTGAAAATACAGTTAAACAATTATCCTTATGGTCTCATGTTAAAATTCATAAGTTGACTCAAAATATGTGGGCAAATGATGATTTTGTTTTCACTGAATGGTTACTTAAATTGGGTAATGAGTGATTTAGAAGTTCAAACAGATTATGAGAATGAAGTGATCAAAATTCTAAAATATTGTTATTGTAATTATAATAGTATTATTACCACCATATTCAATGCCACAGAAATCAATGAACAAAATATTTTGCAGTTTTATTCAACAATGATTTTATATCCAAAAAATGATGATTGTACAAAATTAATGAATATATCATTTCCAAATCATTACTTAGAGAGGAAAATGTTTACTTCAGCTTGAGTTTGTCCAATATGAAGAAACAGACAATGCTCAATTGTACCCCATAGAATGTTTAAACTCTTTGAATCCATCCAGGTTACCACCTCATAAATCAATTTTGAAGAAAAATGCAATCATAATATTAATTAGAAATTTTAACACTAAACAGGGATTAATTAATGGTATAAGGTTAGTGATAACTCACTTAGGTGAGTACATCATCACTGCTAAAATTATTCACTCTGATAAAACTGTGCTCATACCCTGGATTAACCTTACACCTTCTGATCCTACTGTGCCTTTTCAAATGGTAAGAAAACAATTCCCTATAAAAGTTGCTTTCACTATGACAATTAACAAAGCACAAGGTCAGATGCTTCAAAGGGCAGGATTATATTTACCAGAAACTGTTTTTTTGCATGGACAGTTATACATAGCTTTTTTATGAGTGCATATGTTTAAAGATAAATTTGTTTGCGTTGAAGATTCATACAGGCAAAAAGGGAACAATGATCACATCATAACCTCCAACCTTGTTTTTAAAAAGTTTTGTGAAATTAATAAAAAACAAATGCATATATAATACTGTATATAATGTTATTTTCATTTATAATAAGACTGATTTTGTTACTATTTTTATAATAAAATATTATGGATTGATAAATATTTATATTTACTTATTTCCACTTTATTATATTATGTAACTGACCATTAATGGCATGAATTATTTGCACAGGTTACCTAGTACTGATAAAAGCAAGTGTGTGCTTGATGCCCAGCCAAAACTAAGCATATGGAGTCTTGGAACTTTGGACATAGGTGGATGGGAGGGGGTCCATGTGCACCTCAAAGCCAGATTTTTAATTTTCCATAATAAAATAAAAAGTTTTATATGTAAGAAGTGAAAATTCTATATGTTTTTAATGAAGATCTGTATTGTTACGGCTGAGCAGTTTGATATACGGTTGATTCGATAGTTTAAATGGTTTGGCGAGCAGTTGGTGGTTTTGGGTTGATTAATAAGCTTAACGGTTTTAATAAAGTTGTTAGTGATTGGATAATTTGATAAGTTAATTGGTTTTGGTAAATGGTTGGTGGTTTTGGTTGTTTCGATAAGTTTAGGTTTGTTTTACGAATACGAAGCAGTTGGTGATTAGTTGATTTGGTATCTAATGGCTTTAGCTAAGTGGTTTAGTGGTTTAGTTAATTCGATAGGTTTAATTGGGTATGGCTGAATGGTTGGTAATTTTATATTGATTCAGTATGATTTGATTACTTAATTTTATCGATACCCATCTACAAATATAAAAAAGAATTAGGATCATCCGGTAAACTTTAAGCCCACAAACAAATCTGTATTAAACTGGGCATTAACAAGAATTTGCCTAAAATTTTTACAAAAAGTCATTCAGTTTATTTATATATATCGGATGCATTACTCGAGCAAATAAACAAAAAAATTGGGAAAAAAGAACCTCCTTTAAAAAAAAGTTCTAAAAATATGAAGTAATTGAGAAATTATGCCTCCTCAATAAAACCTTTTTAAAGTCAGCACCATCTTCCAACCTGACTTATAAAATTTTGCTCACAAATAAAATTTATATCTTATGTCTGGATTGGGTCCAAATGTAAATTGTAAGCAACTTAGAATATACAGTGCTGAGTATATATTATAAATGGCTATTATAAGTCAGTTAAAATATGGTGCTAACTTCAAAAAGGGTTTTATTGAGGAGGCATAATTTCTCAATTATTTTATACTTTTTAGAGTTTTTTTAAAGGAGGTTCTTTTTTCCCAACAATTTTTTTTTGAGAAGGTTATTTTCCCAAAAAACCTTCACACCTAGTTCTTTTCCTCCCAAAAAATTAGTGCACTTTTAAAAGTGGCTCTTTTTCCTACTTTTATTAAATATTACTATCTATATATATCATTTTTGACAAGGGAGGATACCCCAGTGGTAGAGTATGGACCCTCTACCACTGCCTCCCGAGTTCGATCCCGGTAATGGACTTTGGGTAGGGGACGATTTTGACTGTGTTGGTTTTGCGCACCAATGCCCCGAACCGAGATAGTGAATAGCAAAGGCGGTCCATGGAGTTCCTGGCCTATCATACGCCGCGCATGGAGGTTTTCCGGGTTTTATCCTCCTTTCCTATTTTCTTCACTTCCCTAATCGGTGCGGTATCGTCCCCAGGTCAGCCCACCTCGAATAAAATATAAAAAATATATCATTTTTGACCCCTTACTATTTCTCTATAAAATTAAAACTTATTATATATATTATATATAGTATCTTATAAACAAATATACGAATAATTCACTAAGGTGTTGGCTGGACCAGCAGTTCCAAACTCCTGGGTGCAGTCAAGGTCAGGGACCAGCTTAATCTTTTTAATGAGTTTTGTTGACACTACATTCACCAAGGACCCAGTGTCAAGGATAGCCCTAACCTTCACTCCATTAACAACAACCACCACTTTAGTTAAAGTTTCACCCAAGTTGGGGGAAAGAGCTCAGACGCTTTTAGCCTGAGAGTGGAAGCTAGTCTTTATTGGCAGTTTCAGGTATCTCTCTTGGATTGACTGCAGTATATGAACACATTGGGTAAATTGGATAGATGTGGCAATGAGCTGGTCAATGTCACTGGCAGTGTCAATAATCTCAAGACCTTTCAACACTTCTTGGAGATAAGTTTGTTAGGGGATCCCAGAACAATCTACTAACTCTGGGTTCAATTGATCAGGTACCTCCACTTCACCTAGGGCTCCTAAAACATAATGACCAACATCTTTGCCACCCCCTTCTAGATTCATCATCAGATGGATTATCAATGCAGGTTAGGGAGGCCATAGGGGTTGAGGTAGGTTCAGGACTTCCCTTAGGGCATAATTGGTCCTAGGTATAATGAATGGAACCACTCAGATTCCATTTGCCAGATGCCTGAATTTTCAATGAAGTAAATCAATACCAAAATAGGTCTAACAACCAAGTTGGACCACTGAGGTAAGCTGGGATGGTTTAATAATACCAACCCATCTTTAAATCTCAAAATTTGGGAAAATCTCAAATGTGGAAAAAGAATGGCAGGTAAGCAAGGATGAAAATCCCCAAAGTAACCATTATTTTTATTCAACGTAATAAAATTGAGCGAGGTGTTCCTGGCATTTCTCTGGAATTTCAAGCGTGAAAAGAAAAAAACAGAGCAACCAGGGAGGGACAATATCTCAGAAGCTCAAGAGTTTTTTTTTGTGACAAAACCTTGTCTTGCCCAATGCTCTGGTAAGTCATGAGGCAAAACGGCCAAGAGAAGTGCAAAAATTCCAAACTGAGGTTCATAATGATGGGGCTCAACCTTAGAAAGGTCGCACTTTAGAAAGCCCTCTACTGGACATGCTTTAAGCTATTTGAGCCTAAGTTATAGCTGGGATTGGCAAAATCCTGGTTCCAAGCAACCCTAGTTGGAAATCCCTCAGGCGTTTTGACTCAAAATTTGGAATCTGAATTTTGAGTCAAAATGAGATGAACAGTTTGAACCGTTTTGTTGCACTGGGGTGGTTTCTCCAACTTATTAATCTTTGGTAGAGGCGTTGAAATTTTCAAAGCTCAATTTTTGACCTTCAAAGTAGGGAGTTTGTGCTGCCTCATGGAGACAGGTTTTATATAAGGGTTTGCTGTCTGAGAGGTTGAGGAAGATAGCATTGTGGAAGGGGAGGCTTTAACTACACTGACTTTGGGTCAATCAGTGGCTGTGTGCTTTTGTGAAACAGGCAGTTTGGCTTTTGTGACCTGGTAATTTAACCCAATGTTAGTGGGGGCGATTGGCACCTGAGAAAGGGTTTTAGGCTTAGGAGAAGGCTTTGGAACCACTTAGTAAGGACGCTCTGGATAAAAGATGGGCAAGGCAAAGGGATGACTGCTTTCACCAACTGGGTTTTTTGTGCTGAAGATGAAGGGGAGCACTGCCCCATAATGGCCAGTAGTTTTGGGCTATCCTCACATGGTGGAGGAGCGTCTCATAGCTGCCACTCTGCGGAAACAGGGTTCCAGAGGGAGATAACCATTGAAGTGGCTGGATGGGTCAGAGTTGATTCTCTCCTCATAGCTCTTTGTATAAGTTCAAGTTCATGAAAATAAGCCACCGCTAGCAGAGCCTCTTTAATATCCTGTACTGTTTGGAAGGTGCGCTTGACTGCAGAGATATGCATTGCTAAATGGAGATAAGAAGCTAAGCCAGACATTATTGAAGCAATGGCATCATCTAGAGTAGCAGTTTGGCAAGCAACAGAGATTGAGCTTTACTATAAAAGCGCTTAACAAAAGAGGTAATCAATTCTACCTCTTGCAGACTAAGGCACATAAAGGCCTTTTTTGTCTTTGTAGACTATGTAGGGAGCCAAATTCGTTAATGAGCTCTTGTTTCACCTTCTCCCAGGTGCTAAGTGTGGCCATAGTGAGTACCATTATCTCCTGAGCTATATATGACTCAAACAGGATAGGATATTTTTGAGTTTTTGCTAGTCAGTTGCACCTTTCATCACAGATTCATACACAAATAGGAAGGTTGCAATACTGCCCTTTCCTAGGATAAACCTGTCCCTGGAAGGGGGTTTGTGAATGGTGGGCAAGGCTCCATAAAGTCCTTGAGATGGGTGCAACTTGAGCTTTTAAAGTTGGGACAATGCACTAGCTAGCTGTAGTTCTAATGCAGATATCCTAGACCCATATGAAGCGGGGAGGTTGTGAGGGGTAGTTTCCATACCAAGATCCATTTTTAAGAATTTTTATTGTGGTGTACAGGGCTCCCTGTAGTGAGCATCACTTGTTGTATTTTAGGATTTTAATAAGCTTGATGGTGCGTTATGTGCCTAGATTCCAACAATTCAGGAGATTTACACCACTCTAATATAAACCTAATCAAACACCATAAAAAATTAAAAAACTGGAGTTTTATATTTTTATATGTTGCAGTAAGGGGATTAAAAACAAACCTTTTTAATAAGTTAAAGCTTAGTAATTAAATGTTGAGGCTCAAAGTTCAGATTGCTTAGCAAAGTCCAAATTAGGGAATATTGGGACCTGACCTATCAGAGCTTGGGAGACTCACTTCAATTTGCTGGGATGGCTGATGGAGGGCAGGTAGTATAAATCTTTGAGGTAAGGTTTTGATATATTTTCCCAATCAGTGGGCAGGAAAATCTTTACACCTTGCTAGACCTCCTCTGACCCTATAAAAGGGCAAGTCTTCATGGTGTAGGTTGTATTAAATTAGCAGTGGTCTAGAGAGGAGCTTCCAATGGACTCCCCTGAATTTGCTGCATAGTTGGTGCAATTTGAATACCCAAACTCGTGGTATTTGCCTGAAAAAAATAGTAAAAGTGTTACCCAAATTTGAGGGGTTCCACCAGGAATTGACCAGGGTCTTTTGCCGATCTTCTCATCATTTACCTCCAAACTACTCTTCTTGATACATTGGACTTGTAATTGTCCAACAAAGGGGAAAAATCTGGCAGCCATCTCTCTTATTGCCCTGGGAATTTAGCCCATATGGTAGATGAGAGGTGGGTAACAGCGTATACCCTACAAATAACACCTCTTCACCCCATGCTTATCACTAAAGAGTTGGTCAGTAAACTATGGTAGCTGTGCCAGGAGATGGAAGAGGATAGAAGCCATCTCCAGCAGATTTTAATAATTGAGATGAACTCAATAATTACATTCTGACTCAGATTCAGATTTTCCAAATCTGAGTCAGATTGTTTGTAAATGCTTTTGGTTCAGTCATTTTTGGCTCTGGGTTGTGCCTCACCCAAGTTGTATATTAGGCTTGTGTGAGCCTAATCAATGACTTGGGTGAGGCCCCAAAGAGCTGCCTTTATAAGGTGCACCTGCTCATTCCAAAGTTCACTTCAGAATTCTAAGTCTATTTCCCCTAACAATCCCTATCTGGGGAGCATTGGCGGTGGCTCCTCAGATGAGCTATTGATGGTAGAGCCTTTTTATATGTCCAGAATAAAAATAAAGGTTGTTTTGGGGTTGGCATACCTTGCTTACCTGTGGTCTTTTTCCTTGTCAAGGGGCTTTTTGAGTGGGTTGGTTTTGGACCAACTCTCCCAGAGAACTTTGCATAAACAACCAGTAGTAGGTGAATGTTTGGTGCTGTTAGTGCCCCAAACCTCTCCCTACTCGGTTAGGCTGCTTTGGTTGCTTGCTGGCAGCACAAAAAGAATATTTAAATATATGGCAGTCAGAACTGGGGTTTTCTGGTCTATGACAATATTCTGAAGTCAAATGTGCGCTGCACGCTGCCAATACCCAGTTTGGCCACCTCAGTGGTCACTTGGTCCTGGTTGTTGAGGAACTAGCACCAGTGGGAGCCAGTGACTGATGGCCAACCCTGGACTTGAAGTGACTATCAGTTGATTTCCTGGTGGGGCCTCTCGCTCACCAGGGATTCATTGACACTGAGGGGACCTGTCCCAGAAGGGCTCCCTCACCCACAGATGGTCCACCCAGAAAGGGGTTGGACGTCCAGCTGCGCTGCACCATGCACCCCTCTTGTGCTTCTGTTGAAGAAAGCGCCTTCCTGGTTAGGATGGGAAGACCATCACCAACAGGAGTCTGGGAGGGGGTGCAATGCAGCCAAGTGCTGGACGTGCATCCTCAGGCTGGGTGGGCTGATTCTGGCAGCCCAGTCCTGATTTTCTCTCGCCATTTGTCGTTCCTCAAGGGTCCATAGTTTATCTGGGCTAATTTTCCTGGGACTCAGGTAACTCACTCCAGGAAGCCCTCATCATGGTGGCCTTCCACTGTGGGGCCCCTCTTTAGGGAGGGGCCCTTCTCTAGTGGGGGATGATGTAATGATCAAGTTTGTCTCAATCATTGCATTCTGACTCAGATTCAGATTTTCTGAATCTGAGTCAGATTGTTTGTAGATGCTTTTGGTTTGGTCATTTTGGGTGCTAGGTTGTGCCTTAGCCCAAGTTGTAGATTAAGCTTGTGTGAGCCTAATCAATGACTTGGGTGAGACCCCTGAAGAGCTACCTTTATAAGGCGCGCCTGCCCATCCTGAGGTTCACTTTGGAATTCTAAGTCCATTTCCACTAGCAATCCCTATCTGGGGAGCATTGGCAGTGGCTCCCTAAACAAGCTATTGATGGCAGGGCCTTTTTATATGTCCAGAATAAAAATAAAGGTTGTTTTGGGGTTGGCATACCTTT